>CAKNXH010061852.1:321286-341756 GCA_932178445.1 Andricus quercusramuli | reverse complement strand
TATATATATATATATATATATATATATATATATATATTTATATATAGCTCCACTCTTGAAGATTTTTTGCCCATTTACAGAAAACTGGATATCATTAATCCTCTCATCAAGAATTTTCTCATCATGCACCCTCTGATCACAAATCATCTCATCATGCACAATCCCCCTCTATATATCAAGCTTCAACTTCCTTCCTGTAATTTATCGTCGGCGATAATTGACTATTGGAAAACGATCTGTGGTTGTATCAGTAAGATAGTAATGAAAGATTCCAGGTTAAGATTTCAATACAAAGCTTCTTTTAACTAACTTGTAACTTGTAACTGTAAATTGTATAGTAAATTAAAGAACACTTTTTTCAAACAAAATTAATGTAATGAATTTAAATAATGAAATAAATTCATTTCATGTAAAATAAATGAAATCAAGTAACCCTCTTATATTTCACGCGTTGCATTTAGTGATATTCATGAATATATGACAGTCTAAAAAAGTTATTGCATTAATCCAGAGCTTCAAAACTGAAAAAATCTGCTTGAAGTACAGGCAAATGCTAATCACGCACGTCGCGCGTTCGATTTCTTGTACATTTTGTATATTTCTCCAATGAATTATATAATCACAAATATTTGAATTATTTATTCGTCAATGGCATTTACAATGTTTGAAAGGATAACGGTAAGTTCTATCAGAAAATAGTTGAAAAAAATGTTGCAGGCCTTTTTTAAAGGAACAATTTCTTTTTGTATTTCGAGTACGGCTGCAAGTGTGAATATTCGATTTTTCAATATGAGGTTCGCTGTTGAAAAAAAACCGTGGGTTCTATCAGAAAAAGGTTATAGACGATTATGTAGTTTTTCTCGAAAGTAGCAATTTGGCTTTTCATACTTTTTTCCGTATGTCGTATAGTTTAGCTTGAAAATTAAGTATCTTATTATTCAAAAAGCATTATCATGATTGAAACATTAACTATACGTCTTAACAAAAAAAGGTGCTGCAGTAAATTTGTAGAGACTACAGACATCTTCGTAAAAATGATTTTTTCTAACTCAGGGGATCCTAAAACGTGGAGATTTGATGAAAACCGATGGAATAAAATTTTACGTAACACAAATAGCTTCTCATTGGCACGAGAATGTAAAAATCAAAAAGAACATCCAATTTCTTGAAAAAAGTCACTAGTCAGCTAAAATAATAGTATATGAGCACTTTTATATTTCATTCATTGATATTCTTGAAGATTACAGTTTAGACCAATTATTCCATTCGTCCAAAGCTTCAAATAAAATTGTTCACAATTCTGGATAAAGATCACCAATGACCTAAAATGAACACCTACGTGCGCTTTTATATTTCTAGGGGTGCCCGCATGGATAGTCTTGAAGATTACAGATTAGTCCGGCATAAGGTAACCAGTTCAGCATTTCGTGTGATAAATAGGTGTAATAATGGACTTATTTACCTGGAAATTATCTCATAAAGTTACATGAACTTGTTTCATACTTGCTAAACAAGAGTGGTAAATATAAATACTTATTCAATAGAAGTGTCTATTGATCAACTAAATCAATGCCAAGGAACTAAAATAAGGTTGTGTAATGTTATATTTTGCGATTAAAACCAAAACTAGGCGTCTTATTGAAACATTGCGTTGGATAATTTGTAGAGATTTTTTAGATAAACGAAAAATTTAATTTGTTATCTTCAATAACATTGATCACGAGTAAAACAAATACTATGCGTCTTATTGTTTTGTATATAATAAGGAATGCATTTATTAATATTCTTCAGGATTCCATGAACCAAACAAATTTTTTTTTAGTACAAAGCTACAAAACTACAACAGTAGAAAATTTAGATCATTGGAGGTAGGTAGTTTTTAACAAAACACAACTTTGCTCTAGTGTATCTCGCTACCGAATTAATTTCAAAAAAATCTTTTTACAGTTCAGTTCAGCTCAACGATATCTCGGGAGCAGTTTTTTTAAAATCCATAATCTGATTTTCGAGAGGTTTATTGTCTCTCCTGAACACATTCGAGTTTACGAGTGAGGGTTTTCTGGTAGGAAATCCTTTATTTTGATTTGAAGACTGTGGTGTTAGATTCATTTCTTAGGATTCTATACTCAGAGATCCTGATTCAACGATTATGATTATTGAGATATCATGATTTACCAACTCTAATAGGAGATTCTAATTTGAAAGAACCAATAGTAAATCTTCATTTGAGGACTGTATTCAAAGAATATCACTGAGTAAACTCTAATAGATTCTAATTTAAAAACATAAATGTTAGTTCCTGATTCGAAGAATTAGATATTCATAATACTAGTATCAGTAGGGGAAACTGTGCAAGAGTCGGTCACTTTATGAAGTAGGTCATTTGAATTGATCAAAAAATTCGCAAAGCTTTTGATCACAACGTTTGGAACAATATTCAGCACAACTAGAACTTAGAGAATAATCTACTGGGTGTTTTTTTTAAACTTAAAGAAGAATCCTAATCTGTAATAAAAAATTGGGATTCCCATTTGAAATTAATATCCGAAATAAAAAGTTTTTATTACTGATATTTTTTTCATAGCATGCGTGTTTTTTGAGATAGTTCAATGTCTCAGGTTAAAAGAAACACCCAGTGTGTCTGAAGAAGGCTTTTTTATTTATAGTTTTTGAAGTCATTTTTTCTACTCGGTGAATTTTTTCAAGAGTATGTAGGTCAGCAAGATTGGGCCTTACTGAAAATTGCTTAGCTAGGTTGGTATCACTGAATGCAGAAATGCATCTTACTAATCTTTTGACAATATTTTCGGTTTTTGTCTCTATATTGAAATGATTCCAGTTGGAATTTCATGTGTGAAATTTCACAACTGAACAATAATATAAGTGATTTCATGTCTAAATTTTACAGTAAAGGTGATCACCTATTTTTAAAGAGAGCTGTGAAACAGGTGTTTCGTGGTTTTTTCTTCAAATCATTTAAATCAACGAAATGATGAATTTCATTCATTGTTTTCGGACGAAAATAGTTGAAAGTTTAGCTAAGATTACCGTAGGGTCATTTTATCCCTCGATAATTTTCTATAAGATATATACAAAGATTAAAAATGTTAGTGACCCACTATTGTATAGTTTTCCCTACTCTTACGGGAGATTCTGGTTAAAAATCATGATTTAAGGACTCTGATGGAATATTATTATTTTTAGGCTTTAATATTCTGAGCTGAGGAGTCTTATTTGAGATCCAGATTTGATGAATTGGATGTATAAGATACTATTTCCAGCACTCAGTTATGACATAACCTGATTTAAGAAAATTAATAGCCAACGGCGATACCACGCTGAAAACACCAGTTCTCGTAAGACCACTAAAGTTAAGCAGTGTTGGGCGCGGTTAGTACTTGGATGGGTGACCGTTCGGGAATACTGCGTGCTGTTGGTCCGTCGTGGGTGTGGTGAGCCCACACAAGTAGTACTAGTAATAAATAATCCACCTAGAAACAACACCCGAATCGGGCAGTGTCACGCCTACCCCGAAAGGGAAATGGCTTAATGGTATTAAAAAAATAAAATAAAGGGCTCGGATTGACTCGAAGGCTTGAAAAAGGTGCATTATTAACATAAATTTAGAAAAAAAGTCGCAGCCAATTTTGAAAGATAATAAAAAAATCCCTATCAGACACTGAATGACTTAGATAATAACTTTATTTGTTTAGGAATATGGAGTACATAATTCTCATTAATTTGCAAATATTCTTTACACAATCAAAATAAACTTTAAAGCTGAAACAATTTTTTTAACAATAGTCATTCAACGTGAAGGATTCTGAATCTGGGTTCAGAATATTTCTTTCTGAACCGTTAAACTTGTTAACTTGAATTATTTTCAAATGAAAGAAGTTTGAAATTTACAATCATTTTGAACATCAGGAACATTTACTTTGAACATGTTGAACTTGAAATTTCTCATCAATGCTTCAAATTTGAGACTGTATAATTTAAATATGAGATGATTCATTTTTTGATCATTCAAACTTCGCAGCCCAAAATGCCCTCAAACATGGGAATACATTTTTTTTGAATAAAATTATTATAAATACAATATTAATTTCAATATGAAACCCTTAAATAAATTACTCAGATTTTAACTCGAAATAAGGCCGAGAAACAGGATCAATGGTTTTATCCAATATAAATATGGAAATTATCTGTTATGTACATTATACATTTGCCATTTGAAATAAATTAATATATAAATTAAGAGTGTAGAGAAACACTAATACGAATTTTTAACAAAAGTGTTGCTTTTTCAAGTTAAAATGTCGGATGGCTTAGAAACCAGTTGACTTTCAAACCCGAGAGGATAATTTTCAATCAAATAGTTTAATTTTATTTTAGTTTTATTTTAGTTAAAATTAGTTTATTTTAGTTATTTTGGTTTAATTATTTTAGTTTTAAGAAAAAGAGACTAATTTTTGACAAAGCAATTGAAGTTTCAGACAAATGGTTAAATTTTCAACTTACAAAGATGAATTTTCAACCAAATGATCGAATTTTTAAAGAAAAAGATAAAAGTTGGACAAAATACTGGAAATGTAAAAAAAAATAATAATTTTAAGCCAAGCAGATGACCTGTCAACAAAAAGAGACGAATTTTCAACAAAATACTTAAATTCTTAACCAAATATTTGAATTTTCATTAAAAAATAACAATTTTTTAGGAGGCAGTTAAATTTTCAACCAAAAAGTTAATTTTGAACCAAGAAAGATGAATTTCCAATCTATGAGGAAGAATTTTCTGTCCAAAAAGATGAATCTTTACCAAAACAGTTCAATTTTTGACAAAAAAATTACTTTCGAACAAAATAATTGAATTTTAAACCAAATGGTCAAACTAAAAAAAAAAGAGATTAAGCATCGAACAGAAACTGTTGCATTTTCAATCAGATAGTTAAATTTCCAGTCAAAAAGACGAATTTGGTTGAGAAAAGTCTTCATTCAAGAAAGACGAATTTTCAACAAAGTAGATGAATTTTTAACCAGAAAGATTTGGATTTTCTCATTGGGTTCCATTCATTCAGTTCGCAAGGAAGGGGAAAACGAGAAAAGAGAAGTAGGGGTAGTTTATTGAAAACAAGAGAAAAAGAGAAATGATAAAAAAAGAGTGAGGGGAAAGGGGAATAAGTGAAAGAGTCTGAAGACTAGAATTGAATTTGGAATTAATTGATTTTAAACGTTTTCGACTTCAAAATGTCCAACTACTGAGGCTTGCAATTTGCAAGCATTGTAAACTTAAATACGAATTGACAAAAGTAGGAATTGTTAAATTTTAAATGCTATTAATTTAAAAAATTTTAATCATAAAGCTTTAATGGAAAATTACTCAATTCTTAATGTTCTCCATTGAAATAGTACAATTTTCTCTAGTTTTGAATCACAGGTTCCAAGTTTTATTGTAATTAAAATAGAAACTAAGTATAGCGAAGTTTTGAAAAACGGAAAAAGTCGATTAGTGGCATTTTTTTTTTAAGTCGGAAAAAGTCGAAAAGTCACACGATCCTAACCCCGCTAATACGATTTGATTTTAGATTCTGATTCGAAAACTCTGATTGTGAAGCTAGATTCGTGGATTCCAATTAGAAGATTCCAACTTGAGGTCTTAGACATGAAATATAATTCTGATTATTTTATAGTGGAAAAATCTGATTCAAGGACCCTGATGAAAGATTCTCTTTTGGAAGTTTTCTTAAGGAAGTTGATTCGAGATCGACTCTCATGGAATATTCTTACTTAGGAATTCAGCTTAAGGATCCTTATAAGGGGACTGTGATTAAGAAAACTGATACGAGTGTCCAAATTTGAGAAATTCGATACAGAAGATACTATTTTGAGTACTCTGGAAGAAGATCCTGATTTATGAACACTAATCTAAGGTCTTAGACATACAATCTAGCCCTGAAGATTCTATATTAGAAGATCCTGATTTAAGGACTCTATAAAAAACAAAGGGATATCCCCCAAATAGGATAGCATTATCAATCAACCTACCTGACTTAGAACTTAGAACTAGAGTCTTCAGTCTACCAACTTCTGAACCTCTATGAATCAATTTAACCGAAGAAGCTTTCTTCAATCTCTCTTCATTTTCCAAGATCTACCTCGTCCATTTAACACTGGTCCCTCTACCATAAATTGGACATCTCATTACACACCCTCTCATCACGAATCCTCTCATCACACATCCGTCCCTCTCCGACTTCAAGTTGCTTCCCGCAATTTATCGTCGGCGATAATTGACTATTGGAAAACGATCAGTCAGGAACTACAGCGCTTACAAAGTGCGTGCCTCAGCAAAGGAGGTAACGCGAGTTCATATTATATACATTCACGGAAGAGTCTATCGTGTTGTATGTGCGAAACGGCTAAGGGCGATAGGGGTGGTGAAAAGGAAGCGGAAGACGAGGCAGCGTGGGGGTGGTAGGAAGTAGAGAAGGGTCGGGCGGTGGTTCCTATTTTTTTCTAAGTAGTCCGAAGGTCGTGACGCGAACAGAGTCGCGACAAAATAGTAGGATAACTCCTTGGCTGGTTGAGAGTGGAAGCAGAGAGGGAGTTAGGTGATTCGAGGGTGGCGGCGGTTGGGCAGGTAGGGTGGATATGCTTGGGGTTGACGGTGCTTGATATCGACCCGGGAGGGTGAGCTTTCATGGCGCAAGACTGGAAAACGCTTGATTCGGCCGAAGCCGAAGCCGAGAAGAGAATTCTGCTGGTAGTAACCCGGCCAGTCCCCCGCGCGCGGGCGGTGCATCCTACAGCCGTGGGTCGAAGAGACTCCCAATCTGACTGTAGACGACGATCTGCCGCCACGGACCGAATCCTGCACCTCGCCGATGAGGTGGGTGAGACCTGCTCGCCCGCTTCGCCTCGGTGAGGTGATGCTCATCTAGTGCACAATCCCAGCTCACCAGGATCGACCTTGAAAACAAAACTAGTCCTGGGAATATGAATATGAATTCATGTTCTCACCTGGAGCGAGTGCATAGTACCGGTATTTGGATGATTTGTGGGGAAAGTGGGTGACTTGTTCAATATTCGGGTTTGAAGTTTTTCGAGAGTGGAAGATTCGAAGATTGGAAGACCTGGATCCGGGATAAAGATTGTGGTTCAGGATTGAAGAGGATATAAGAATTTGAGAATAATAGCTAGTCTGCTTCGTCAATTTGATTTTGGGGTATGTTGCAAGATTGGAAAGGTGGAGACCTTGAACTTCTGGCTGAGGCTTGTGGGATAAAGGGTATTGAGGAGGAAGTTCAGAAGATTCTTGTAATATACTGAGGTGAAGGGTCCTTAGATATTCAGTGACTAGTGTGCAATTCTGATTGACAAGTCTTGTCTCGTTTAATCAGGCGTG
The DNA here is from genome assembly GCA_932178445.1 of Andricus quercusramuli. NCBI lineage: Eukaryota > Metazoa > Arthropoda > Insecta > Hymenoptera > Cynipidae > Andricus > Andricus quercusramuli. The sequence goes on along the minus strand of CAKNXH010061852.1, from coordinate 334,351 downwards.
ATTAAAGATCCCAAAGAAGCTATTGGATTATAAAAAGGGCCTGGTTTGAAAAGGATTGAACATTAGGTGTCTAGTCTAACATTCGGATTGTAAAAACTTGTATGAGGTCTTGATATATTAGTTAAGTTAATTAATTAATGATCTTGGTCCAAAAGTGAAATTTAAAATCCTAATTGAAAGTTCTGCAGTAAGATTATAAATAAAGACCCTGTGGAAGATCTTGGTTAATCCTGATTCACAGACATCATAATTTGAAGATTCAGATAAAAGATTCTGATAATAGAGGCCGTTTGTATTAAGATACTATTTTGACAACTGTAATAAACATCTAAAACTGAGGACACCAATAGAAGATCCCAATTTGAAGATTCTGGTTGAATTCTGTGGATCTTGATTTAAGAACAGAGATTCAGGATTCGGATACAAGAACTCTAATTGAAGGTCCTGTTTTAGGACCCTAATAGAAGGTCCTGATTTGAGGATTCGATGAAGCTAATTTGAGGATTCTAATAGAACATCCTGGTTTGAGGACCACACGAGATGTCAGTAGGTGAAAGAAGTCTTCTCTCTAATTGACTAAGAAATAGAAAATCTAGGCAGACATGTCGCAGAGACCGGAAACCTCGAACGAGGAGTCGTATCTTAATTCAGGTCGACCTTCGAACCTCCTGAAGACGAGTTTCTCCAGCTCTCATCTAGAGAAGCTCTACAGGCAATCATCCCTGCAACAAAGAAGAAATGGACTAAAATGTTTCTTAATCTCAGCGGTTATCCACGACGTGTACACCCTGGCCCTGCCGGAATTAGAGTTGGTGATAAGAGGTCTAACAGTGATCTTTATAGGACTGAATTTAGCATTGTTGGCATGGGCAGAACGAGGAATCAAGGCGAGAGGTTATCTCTGGTTTGTGATGCCTCACGTGGCCTGGCAACTGTTTACCGCCCAGATACTCACTCAGCTGTTTCTCAAGTCCACGGACGTGAACCACAGAGACGGTCTAGGATGGTTGCTGCTATTGTTGTATCTGATATTTGCAACTCTTCCACTCAGACTTCCGCTTTGTTTGTTTCTGGCAATGGGAACGACGCTGGTTTACATTGTAGCGGTCTTCGGCCTCTCCAAGTCACCAGTGTTATCCGACATCGACGTTCTGGTATGGAAATGTTACTCTTAGTTTGCGTGATGCATTTGCTATAGGTTGCAACCCGATTTAGTGTCTTGGCAGGGTTTAGAGTACAGTGAGTTTCATAAAGTTCTGGGCTGAGTTCCCTTCCTGGTTCGTTGCTACGGTTTAAAATTAGGGTCTATAACATTATTTTCTGAGACCGGATGGGATGTTGGGGGTGACTCCGAATACGAGTTTATGTTTCAATATTTAAGGAAAAAAATGGTTTCGTACGATACAGATAACTATGTTGTCTTTTTTTGTATCTACAGTGTTAATTTGTCCCGTTTTCCTTGAAAAATATATAAATATTTTCATTTATTTTAAGCGATTTTTTAATCAACTTCATGTTACTTTTTATATGTTTGAAATGTCAGGAAACTTTCAGAATTGCTTGATATTTTTTTTCAATTATTTGACAATGAATAGTAATTTAAAATATTTTATAGAAATCTCCAGAATCATTATCTCAGTATCATAATATCTTTTTCATCGTTTTATATAGTTGAATCAAATTTTTTGATAATAAAACTCTTTAATAGGTAAATGCAGGTGCCAAGATTATTGAGTATAATCATGGACTCTTCCAAACCTTCGGAATGAATCTCAATTTTTAGGTAGTGTCTTCTCATACCAAAAAAATCGAGTTATTTGTACCGAAATTTCGGACAAATAGTCACCTGTAGCAGGTTTTGCTATTCGTACTGGAAAAATCCGTATTTGTACGGTAAAAATTTGAAAAATAATTAATAGTTATAATAAATTTCAGATTGAGACTATAAATGTTTGAAATCCACTTATAAAAAGTATCCTTATTCAAAAGAAATATTTTCACAATCTGGGTAATCTAATGTAAAAAATATAAATCTAGCCTCAAAGTGCGTAGAATAATATGAATTGATATTTTCTAGGTTCGAAATTATTTACATTTCAATTTTGTTTTCATACCAATTATTAAAGAACATATTTCGCGTTAATTTGCTTTAATTATTGGAATGGTGACTGAAATTACTTGGAAGTATTGATCCTACAGTGATAATTTAATTGTGATTATTTACAAAGTAGAAAAATCAAAGTTTGCTTACTCGCTGTAAATAATTTACTAATCAATATATTCTATGAAAGAAGTTGCAGAAAGTATTGAAATTCAGTAAGATCGTAACCTCAACAATTTGAGGCGGAGGCAGATTATCATCGAATATTTCAGTGCAATATTTAATCATATTCTGAAAATATGCGAAACTCGTTGAATTTATCCTATAACGCGTTCCAATTTATTCATTCTAGAGGAAAGTTGAAGGGATTACCGCCGAACGCCTACCTTTACTTATATGCGGGATCATGAATTTTATTATTTGAACGTTAAATATTCATAAAGATTAATATTGAAACAGATGGATAGAAAACTTCACTGCATATATTTCACACAGTGCTAGAATACTCTGCATACATTTTCAACTACGAGTATAGCAACGAAATCTAGATGAATAATACATCATTTTTTTGGAACGATGTTAAAACAATATTGATGATCATATATATATATATATATACACACATATAAGTAAAGGTATATAATCTGTTACACTATTGCAAAAATTAATTCATGATAAAGAAACCTTACATTTCCAATTCTGTCAAATAGATAATATATACAAAATAAATTCTTCTTTCGTCCTGAAGAATTTGAACTAATAATGTTCCTAAATATAGGGAAGACCACCCTACGGTAGATAATGCACATACCTTAGATAATCGTTAATTAAAAACGTAGACATGCCCAAACTAATTATTTCTTATTTTAATTTATTAACAAGTATAGATTCCTACCTATCAATTAATAGTATGCATAATGAGGGTCTTTACGCGGCGAGCATTGTAAGCGAATCGCGTGAAGACCCGAATTGTGCGCATTGGTGCATATACTATTTTATTTGATGACGGTGCATTTACTTTACATAGATTAGTATTTCAAGTTGATAATTGTTTACTGTAGGATCATTATCCATCGTAGGGTGGTCTTCCCTACATTTCGCTTGATTCGCCCAATATTATTTTTTTGGTACAATATAAAATTTTATTCAAAATCCGGAATATTAAATTTCAAGAGTATTTCATGAAAATAAATTATGTTAATACAATGAATGAAAAAGCATCTCATTTTTCAATTGATGGAAAGCCACTTTGGATTTTTTTACAGAGTACGTATATGTATCTTTAACATTAGCGTACTGTTTTCTTTATAATAAGTATATATAGAGCTTCAACATCAGCGTAACGCACGAGGTGACCCCCCCCCCCCCCCCACCTTTAAGTTGCTACGAATTGTTTGAACGACCCCTTAGGATATGAGGGATAACAATAAAATTTATATATAATGTACAATATACATGGGCCGTTTCAAAAATATTTGTTTAAATTGTAGATAAAATATGAAATTTGAAAGTTTGAAAAAAAATCCTTGTCTAGCAGTCAATAAATTATTTTCAGAAGAGGCCCCACTTGGCTAAACTCTATATGCGATCAAATTTAAGTATCGTGCACTTTTCATAGTCGGACCTTTTGATAACAAATTTTGACAAAAATCTTTAGTTAAATATCTAGCATGACTGCTGACCGTCCGCAGTGGGGTAAAAAAGCGTCCATGGACAAATTAATTTTCGAAATACAATTGAAGGGTCATGGGAAAAATGATCTGAGTCCACTTTTGTAAATTATTATCCACAATAGCGATTCAAATGTTTCGATCGTTTACGCAGGACCCACAAATCTAAAAGAAGGTGATCCATCATACATATACATATTCATGTTCTTAAAACACTTTCTTCAAGAATAAAAACGGAAAAAACTAACAATTTTTGATTTATCAATTAATATTAAGGGTAATGGAAAGAATGGTATGAACATTGATCGATATTCCCCTTGATATCTGTAGAACACTGAACTAGCATCGATTTTTTCCTCTATTATTTTGATTTTGAAGCACATGTATTTACCCATTTAGAAATTTCACTGGAAAACAGTGAGAATATCACTAGTAGTCAGTAAAATTTTACTGGTTGTCAGTGAAATTTCCACAGCAGTGACACCAGTGACACACTTCTGGCTATTTCAACTTGTGGAAAGAAAATATCGATATTCACGATATCGATATTTGACGTGAAAACACCGATATTTCGATATTAAAAACACTTGAGAGTGAGCAAGGGGAAAGATATTTTTTTTAATACTTACGATAACGAGATATCAGGCATGAAGATATCGTAATGAAATATGGATTTATAGGTTCAAAAATATCGATATTTCCCATATTCCGACATTGATATTAGATCACTGGGTATCTGATCTTTGTTACAAGTTACATGTACTCGCAGGTAGACTCTGATCGTCCTTCCCCGAAACTTGATATCTCTTATCTTTATTTTTACTGAAAATTTGATAAAAAAATCCCAGTTACAAATTACGTTTCGAATCCATGTGTAACGAGCTGTAAGATAAAACGATAATCTCTTTTTTTTCAAAAAGTGGACTCTGATCGTTTTTTCCCGGTGACCCTTCAATTGCTATCCGATTTTAACGTTTTTTGTTCTAACTGAATTCCTAAAAAAGTTCCGCATCAATCTGTTCCAATTAAAAAAAAATAATTACTTTTTCTTATGATACAGAAATATTTTTTTTTTAATTTTTGCAGTAAACCGGTTTCTCACAAATACATTGATTCATCCAAACATACCTAGAAAACATTAAGCAACTATCCAAAAAAGAGGTTCGGTAGCAACTCACATGATAAAAAGTTTATTGAATTTGTTATAAACAAATAAATTAATGAAAATGGTTTCGTGGGGATTACCAGCGATTTGTTATTTGATTCGTAATAAATTTGAACAATTTATGGACGAAAAAGCTTTTCAGTTGAAACAATAAAAATTGGTAAATAATTTCTCATTTAGTAAAAAAAGTTTATAGACAATTATCCATATCAAATATTTATGATGGAACAAATGAAGTTTTCTTATACGAAGTCAATCATATATTACTTGTAAATGAACCTGAGTATCATATTTGGTCATCCGATAAAAATGTTTTATTCTCCAAACAATCTTAATTAACAAATTCACTATTCCGCTATTTGCGGACGTACAAACTTGGTTCTTTCGACGCAATCAACGGTAAATAATTAATTTTTACATCTTTGAGCACATTTCAATGATAATAAAAAATTTTCATTATTAACAACAATTGTTTGAATACATGGTTGTCTTTTCATGTATTTGGAAATGAATGTCTTTTTTCACGGAATTAACAGTCAATTATTTATCTATGAAGAATTATTTTTCAATGCATTCATCAATTGTTGCTGTGAATCAATAAAATTTGATAATTATTGGAATAAAGATAAATGAAAAATTCACAACTCGGCTATTTTTTAGCATTTAAACTTTGTTCTTACAACGCAAATAACAAATTATTTCTTAAGAAATAAGATCGTATAATTCAGATTCCATCTTGAACCAGTGATTTTGATGGTTCGGAAATTGTGAGGCACATGCCACGTGTTCATTAGTGACACTCGAGTAGAGCCGGTCAATGGTAATTTAAAATAGAGATGCAATGTGAGCACTTGATCGACATTTTGATATAGATTCACGTTGCTGCATCTGTGATTAACGTAACGAGATACAAATTGACAATCAGAATATAACACAATTCGGACCATCAATTTGTCAAAAAATAGAGCATAATATTTGATCATTCTAGAACGAATCCTGTCCGAGATAAAAAAATCATTAAATGCTTTTTAGCTTGCGAGCCTCCTGATTTGTTAATATTGTTATTCATTTTCAAAAAGGGGATGAATCTTCAAAATATGACATAAGATCAATTCCCTTTTTTTACATTCTCATTCTAATGAGAAGGTATTGGTTTTATGTAAAATTTGACTTGGTCGGTTTTCATCAAATCTCCACGTTTTGAGACCCCCTGAGCCAGAAAAAAAGGTTTTTACCAAGGTGTCTGTCTGTCTCTCTGTCTGTAGGCACGATAACTTTCGAAAAAATAATCAGATTGGGTTGTGCTTTGGCACACTTTTTTAGGGCCTAAAAAGAAAGAACAAGTTCGTTAACCAGCTATTTCGGATGAAAATTCAAAAAGTGAGCACATTTTGAAAATTTTTGAGAACACTTTTTTTGAAGATTTGGAAATTGTATGGACGGTTGTTAGTAGTAAGCAAAAAGAGCAAAAAAATATCCTTATGACTTTTTCAGATAAAAAAAAAATTACCAGAGTTATAGCATTTTCAAAATTCCAAAAAACAAACGAAAATGAACATTTTAAGCCGAAAAACGCACGTTATGAAAAAAAGTCAAGAGAAGAAAAACGTTGATTTTTGAACACCTTACAATATTTTCATAATAACTTTTTGAATTTTTCAAAAAAATAAAAAATTTAAATTCTGATCGCACAACAAAATAATGAGAAATAAAAAATTCCATTTTGCTGTGAAACTATGCAAGATGCGACAAAAGATGACTGGACCAAAATTATGCATCTAAAAAAGATCTACAAATTTGTTATTATTCACTTTTTGATATGACGCGTAGTTTTTGTTTTATTCATAAAAAACAGCATTGAAAATAGAAAAAATAAATTTTTAGACGAATAACACAAGCTACGAAAAACATGACGAAGACAACATTTGTTCATTCAAAGAAGAGGTACAAATTTTTTTTCTTCTTAGAATTGCGCATTGCGCCGACAAATCCAAAAATCAAAACATATAATAACCAAAAAGTTATTTTTCATTTTATACTCAATTTATACTCATTATGTTGTACTCATTTTAGACAGTGAGATTTTTGAAAACAAAAAACTTCCAAAACACCTAATATATATATATATAATTAAAAACAAAGTTAAACAACCACCGCAGGGTACCACTAAGAGCAACTGCCATCTTGAAAAAATGTCAATGGCCCCCAGTAGAACCGCGGTAAAATACACCTATGGCCACGTCTCACATCCGTGAGATGGGTGGTCACAGGGCACGACGAAATCACAACGACAGGCCGGCGAAACCCTCGTGTGTCTTGAGGACACGAAGCGACCCAAGGATGACAGCTTTCTGCATCCATCTCGCAATATATATATATATATATATATATATATATATATTCTTCCATTTAAGGGTAACCCGAGAGAGTCTAAAAATATAGAACTAAGTGATCAGGGAATGTATTTACTACAGAATTTTACATCATGAAAAATGAGTATTTTTACGATTCGTTTTATTCTGACTCAGCATTTCAATATATCCCCTCAATGTAGTATTGTCAATGTAATTATATAGGCATTTCATAAAAGATATTATGCAAAAATGGTGATTATTATTAACTCTTAATTTGAATCAATGTTGGTAAATTGATTTTCAACTATACTCTAAAATATTCGTGAGTATTAAGTTAATAATTTCAGCCCACTTCTGAATAGTTTGAAATTATATTATTTTTTAATTGTATCCTAAAATAGCAACGCAGTGTGATCAGACAAAAAACTTGCGAGACAGACTTTGAAGTGATTTTCAAAATCTCCAAATATAAAATATTTCACTCTACTCCTCATTTTTATCTTTTTTAACTCAACATAAGTAATATATGCGAATCTTGAATATTTAAAGAATGATTTTAATATTATGTAGCAATTTTTCAAAAATTTATTGGTTAAGACAGGTGCGTGTAAGAGATTTTGCGTACTTTTTTCATTTATAATTCCTGAATGAAGTAGCCTTAAATTTTTAGACTTTCCTAAATTGTACTTTGGTATAAGTATTTAACTGAGATAATTTAGAAAGGAATATGTTTTCCAAAGGGAAAATGCAAAATGATTGAGGTTTAAAGTGGTCAACTTTTTGGCAATCGCCCATATTCACTCGTGAAAAATTTTCTCAATTTTTATAGAAAAACGATCCAAAAAATTTGATATTTTGATATTATGCTTACTAGTTATGCATAAGTGAACCCAATATTTGGGCATTTTTTCCATGCATACCTTATGCTTCCGTTTAATTCCATATGAATCAAACAACAATTTTTCAACAGGCGTGAATTATAATGTTCTAAATATCAGTAAAAAAGCAATATATTCACACTGGCGAACGCGATCGTAAATTTCTTTATGGTTTTATTTTTGAAAAGACATAATAAATTAGTGAACAATAATTTCATTTTGCCAATTTAAGTGCGATTAGGATTCTCTTAAAAGAAAGTTAATTTTTTCAAAATCTCAAGAAATTATAACTCAAATAAACCGTTTCTGAAACATTTTTCATATAAATATAATGAAATATCAGGAAAATTCGCTTTTACCGTTCTATTAAAAATGTCTAGAATATACATACATACAAAAAATTGCATTAGCATGAGGGTAGTTTAATTTAATACTTTAAAAATGCTTGACGGTAATAAAAACGTATTTCAATTTGATTTTTTTCTATTATCTACAAAACTTACTTGAATCTGAAAGAAATTAAAGCAAATGTGCAAATAATAACTTTTTTTTTTAATTTCTCAACGAATGGGACAAAATCGTGATCACTCGGTCTAACTTTTACATTTGATTTTGAATGATGATTGAAAATTAAAGTTTCATATACAAAATGTAAACCACTGAAATGAAAAACGTATAGCTTTATCGGTAAATTAAAAGAAAAGGATCTGCAATTTGCATTTGAATTTATCATAAAAAAAAGGTTACTCTATTAATTTTTGATAGTTCGAATTATATTTTACGCTTTTTAATTATGATTAAGGTAGTTGTCGTGCCCAGAATCAGTTCTCTGAAAAAGTTTCTGTGATTCTAAAACTTGAAATAATATTATTACTCATATATGATGAATGAAAAAACATTATTTTTTATAAAAAAAAGTTTTAAATTTACAAAAACTAATTATTTGAACATTAGTTTTTGCAATTGAGTTTTTTAACTATCGCTTCTTACCAAATTGTTAAAAATGGTTTAATTTAAAAAAATCATTGCTTTTTTCAATAAAAACATTCTCTACAACTCTACTGTTTCCAAAATTGAAGATAATTCAATAATCTTCAAATTTAGTTGTTTCTTCAAACAAATGTTGCTTACAAAAATGGTTTATACGATTTAAGCCATAGAAAAATTCACTTTGAAAATTAGAAACAGTAGAGTCTTTCTCTACTATTCTTCCAGAATTTCTCAGAAGCGATAATGAGCAAAAATTAAATTACCAAAAATATTGTTAACCAGTTAACTGGTAGGCTCGAAATCGATGTTGTCTGCCAAAACTGGTAGAAGCAAATAATTCCGTATTCATCATGAAAGTTCATTTTCTAAGGGTCTTTTAGGTCGCTGATGACGAATCCAGGGTCAAAATTGATAAATTCAAATTGGCGGATCCAATATGGCGGACTAAAAGCCAAAAACCACGTGACTTGAATGAAAGGACGTACTGAAGAGTTTTGTAATCGCTGTTGACTATTCTACTATATTATCAGCTATTATTTTGAATTTTTTAATTTTCACCCCGGATTCGTCATCAGCGACTAAAAAAAAACACTTAGTACTGACTTCCATTCAAATCACGTGACTTTTGTATTTTAGTTTACCATATTGGATCCGCAATATTGGAGCCGCCATTTTGAATTTCTCAATTTTCACACCGGATTCGTCATCAGCGACCAAAAAAAACTAGGGTATACCAATTTTTATCAAAATTCATTGAGTTTTCTGGCAGTTACGCCAAGTTCGCATATATGCGTCATTACCAGTTAACTGGTTAAAATATATGTTTTTTGTAAGTTTTAACATTTCTTCATTCAATATAATGTTTTTTAATTTAAATCAAATCTTCAGTAATGTCATGCTGATTCCTAAAATGATAGAAAATCTATATTCTAATAAATCTATAGATAAAATCTATAATCTATATTTTTCTTTGACCTTATTTTTGACACGATAACGACCTTGAAACTTTAATAGAAACTATATCTTGAAGAAAATTTTATTCATTGTTTCAAGAAAAAGGGCCTTGTTTGAAGGCAAGAAAGTTGGCTTACTCTAGGATGAAAGAAATGTATGATGTAACTTATAAAAAATAATACAATTTTCGTATTGTTTTTAGTGATGCATTCGAAACGATTCCGAGAAAATTCGAGATTTTTTTGAAACATATTTAGGTCAACTCAAAACTTCATGGAGATCGAGAATATCGAGTAAAAAGTTTCGAGATTCTCGACTCGAGATCTCGAAAATTTTTATTCGGGATATTTGATCTCCATGAAGTTTGTAGTTCACCTAAATATGCTTCAAGAAAATCCCGAATTTTCTCGAAATCGTCTCGAATGCTTCACTGATTGTTTTGAAATGTAATTTTCCTCCTTTAAGAAACCTACCACTGATCGCAAAACGTACAAAACATTCTCTTCAATCAAATAAAAAGAATTAGGTTGCAAATAATCAAGCTAGAAATATAAATATTATTCAAGTTATAAACTATGATCCAAAAAGCATAATTCTCTTTTTCACCTTATTTATTAAACCATGATTAGAGATTTTCTATCTGTCCCGATGTGGTAAAAAAAACCTTTTTTTAAAAGTCAAAACGCGATGCGATGTTCACAATATGTGGGGAAAATAATGAAGTTTGATACGTAATTAAAGAAAGTAAAACAAGTATGTGCTGCCCATATTTTCCACTGACAGTTTCATCAGTATAGAAATCTTTAATTTTAAATTCTGCGAACTATTTTTCAATTATTTGTAGCTGTCGAGAGATAACTTTTGCAGGGTTGCTACAAGATCTTAATTTCTAAATTCTCTTATTTCTCTGACTTCTCCTGACTTTACAGAATTTACTGATTTGTAGCAACCTTACTTTTTTCACATAAACCGGCAATTTTGCTACTCCTTTCGTCCGTAGATCCCAGTATCATCCCATTTCGATCATCCATTAGGAAAATCGTTGATTGTTTTGACTTTTTAAAAATACCTTTTTGGACCTTTCTAATGTTTGATTCTATTTACGAATGGCAATTGAAAAAATTGGCACCATTAATTTAAAAAAACGATTATATTTTACAGATCCTAACGGTCACCTTATCACTGGGTGCCGTTGCTCTGGGTGCTTCAACTTATTCCTTGGCTGAATTTCAGCAACGTCGAGCTTTTCTCGAAACCAGGCAAAGTCTCGAAGTTCAGCTGATCATCGAGGAACAAAGCGCAGAGCAAGAAAGACTACTTTTAAGCGTGCTTCCAGAACACGTGGCCGTGAAGATGCGTCAGGATCTTGGCGCATCCCTTGACACCCAATTCAAAAAAATCTACATGTCAAGGCACGAAAACGTGTCAATACTTTATGCTGATATTGTCGGATTCACCGCCATATCTTCCACTTACAGTGCCAGCGAACTTGTCAAAATCCTGAATGAACTTTTTGCTCGGTTCGATCAACTCGCTGAAAGGTAATCATCAATTTTTTTTAAATTATGATCCAGTGGGAGGAATATTTTTCTTATATCCAAAATATATTCTACCACAGGGTAGCCGTTTTATTCTAGGAAACAAATGCCCGGTCCTTGCCCTGTTTTTCCCGGATCGCAAAAGTTTTTCACATGCATAGAAATTAAAAAATTCCAACTCGAAAAACTGAAGAAAAAAAATTAGTTGAAGTAATCAAAACTGAGCTGCGAAGTGAAGCACTTAATGTGGAAGTGTTTTGAATGTCAAACTTTTAAAATTGAAGCTTAGAAACATTTTAATTTAGACATTTTTATTTCAAATGCTCAATAATTTACACGCATAAAATGGAAGCTTTTAAGAATTTTCAATTGAAATTTTTTCAAATAAAAGCCACTAGAATCAACATTTCAAATATTTACACTTTTATCAATTGAATCGTTCAAACATTTCTTGTTAAAAATGTAAATTTACGCTATCTTTTTCAATGTGCATAGCTTTTCCAATTGAGTGCAAAATTAAAAATAACAAGTTCCACTCTCTCATCTGAATAACGCACAAAGTTTCCGTTACACAAGGTCCAAGAAGAAATAAGATTCGATTTGAAATTGGCAACGTTTCGGACTATGTAAAGTCCTTTACCAAGCCTGTTAAGAAATTTTATTGCACGAAAAATACGTATATAAAGATATAAAGTTGTGGGCGTAAAAAATCGATGTGGAGTAAAACCATACAAAACTATTAAATTACAGAAAAATATATGTTTGAAGGATAGTTGGCAATAATAAGTCATATAATAAATAACATCAAATAATTTTTATAAACAAATGTTCACCTCATCAATAGTTGAGATGACGAATGAGAGTTATGCGGATCTCCGTTTGTATATATAAACTACAGAGATTATAATGTATGTGATTGACCGACTCATCAACAATGTGGATCATAATGTACTTCCTCCGATAAATAATGGCATTATCAGCTTGAACTTGTATTATATAGAAATATTTGAATGTTAACATTAGAATAACTGTGTAAATTACAAAGATAAGAGATATTAAAATATATTGCTTGCTGACTGATAAATGAAGTGTTGTTTGAGCTGAGGTTACGTTTTAATATATATTCATTTATTTATAAACAGTTAATTTAATTTCAACATACGCTAACATTATGATAAAACTTTAGGCAGCTGATGTAATTATTTATCTGAAATAGTACATGATGATCTGCATCGTTGATGAAACGGTCAATCCCACATATTTAAATGTCTGTATTTTATATACAAACGAATCTCCGCATCACTTTCATTTGTCATATAGACCAATATTGAGGTACAAAGTTTGTGTAACGCAGGCATGATTTACACGTTTTTTTTAGGGCGTTTTTACTTTTGAAAGAAGCCGTTCACACAACA
>CAKNXH010061852.1:280163-316286 GCA_932178445.1 Andricus quercusramuli | reverse complement strand
TGCATTTTTCAAACGAAATAGACGTACAAACTGAACTGCTCGACATTTCAGTCTCTTATAATGCATACGCATTGGAATTTTCACAAGAATAAAAATTAACCACTGATGAGGGCCACCATTGTGCGCCGAAACGTTTGGTTCAATTAAAAATTAATTGAATTATTCATTCTGACCCTAAAGCCAAAATCAACATCCAATATTATAAACAATTATTTCCATCGAGGGTCAATATAATCTCCCCACTGAATATTATTTCTATATACTATACAGTTAAAAAAATAATTATATGTATTTTATTTTATTTAATTTTTTTTTTAAGTTATCGAGGAAAACTGCCGAAGCAAATCAAAATTGTTTAAAAAATCGAAATTTATTAAAAATTGAAAGAAATGTATCAAAATTATATAATTATTCAACATAAAGTAGCATAGGATACCAATTTGAGAAAAAACTGGACATCTCTGGGTTAATTTTTAGAAATTTTGAGAATAAACAATAAGTAATTGTTTAAATAATTACATAATGTTTTTTAAAAAAATTACTACTCTAAACAATGACAAACTATTACATTTCAATCAGAAAATACAATTATTTTTTACATTTTTTGGGAATAAATAATTGTTCAAATAAGTTGCATTTGTTTAAACAATTAGGAATTATTTAGAAAGTCATGGGGAATATTCGAATTCTCCATTAGTAATATTTCAAACCTTTTTTTTAATCTGCTTAAGGGTTCGCATGAAATTTATTAATTATTTTTTTATCATAATTATTATATATAATTTTAATTCATTTGAAATATTATTTGTATAAAATGAATGAAAATTATACCTAATTTAACAGATCGAATCTTGTTAAGAATGTTAAATCGGCATAAGAATGAGCAAAATACATAAAAATCAAAAATAGTTTTGTTATTTCGTACATTGCCCATTGCGACAGGGGCACTCCGCAGATTGACCAAGGATGCCTCGGGCAAAGCCCGAAGTAAAGCAGTGTTTCGTACATTGCCCGACACCGCTCGGGCGATCTGCGAAACGACCGGTTAATCCTAGGTTTGCCCTCACTCCGGGCTTTGCCCACAACATATACAGTTAATGTAAATAGCAGTATGCCGAGAGGCAGACTACGGAGAGAATGTGTGAATCAGACCCTAAGTCGGAAAGACATAAGAAGCCATAGAGACATTATGTTAAATTCAGAAAGCCCATTTTTTTATTAACATTTTTTGAACAAAGTTCTGTTTACAAATGATCTTTGTGAATAAACTAAGGGATAGTTTTTCTTGAAGGAAAACTACTTTTTAGATTTAAACAGAGGTTTGTACATTTCTTATGACGAAATTGTTATAAACATTTTTTTTTTCATACTTCGGGCATAATCTTTGAGAAGAATGTCAATTATTGTTTCTCAATATTCCAGGCGCAAAAGATTAGTCGCAAAAAATATTTTTCAAGCAATGTTAGTCAACAATATCGCAGAACTGTACCAAATTATGATAGATTAAAAAAAATGTAGGAACAGTATGTAGGACATGCGAACTTGAAATAAAGCGTTTTTGCGTTCAACATTTTTTTTTAATTTTCATAATGGCTCCGTGTTAGTCCCAAGAAAATTGGCGGAGCTGGAACGTGTGGTGGAAAATTTAACTATTTTGTTTGAAAATCCTTCTATTTGGTTAGAAATTAATTTTAATAAACTGAAAATTGAACTATTCCATTTTTTGTTGAAATGTTATAATTTTTTAGTAGGAAATTAACTATTTAGTTGAAAATTCACGTATTTTGTTAAAAATTTGTCTTTTGGTAGAAAAATAATCTTCTTGGTTAAAGATTCATCTATGTAGGTTAAAGATTCAGCTCATTCAATTATTTTGTTGACATTTCAACTATTTTGTTAAATTCGTCTTTTTCAGTCAAAAATTTAACTATTTTGTTGATAATTAATCCTTTTGTATTGCAAATTCATCTTTTATGGTAGAGAGGTCCTTCTTCATGGTAACAAATTAATATTTCTTGGTGGAAAATAAACCTTTATGTTAGAAATTCAACTATTTGGTTGAAAATGCAACTGATTTTTGTAACATTTTTTTTTTTAAATTCGACGATTGGGTTCAAAATGCATCTTTGTAAGTTGAAAATTCAACTATTTTGTTGAAAATTTAACTATCTCAAAAGAAAAATCGTCTTTTTGGCTATGAAATTTAAATGCTTATTTAAAAGTTAATTTAGTTCGATTGGAAATTTGACTTTTTTGCTTAAAAAGGCAAGTAGTTGGTTGTTATAGCAATTTTTTGGTTGAAAAATAATTTTTTCCTCGAAAATTCATCTTTTTGTGTTGAAAATTCATCTCTTTTCACAGAAAATATTTTTCAGTTGAAAATTCAACCATTTTAGTGAAAATTCAATATTTTTTTCTCGAAATCTTAGGAATTTGAACCTTTTTATATTTATTCCAATAGGGTATCTACATTACTTCTATGAAAGGAAAATTTATTAACCTATTGCATATAACTATATTTTCCTAAAAAATAACTCTATTTCTATTCACCAGAAACGTGAAAAAGCACAGAATAGACAAGAAAACCGTGTTGAGACAATGGCTACGTTACCTTCAGGGTATGAGGAGGAGGCTTAAAGCAAAATAGAGGGCATCAACAAGGGGTGACGGGGGAGGGGGCTCAAAAATAGCTCGAAAATTGGTAACGTCGTTCATAAATGGCCTCTAATAAACGTTAATTAACAAAACTGTTTGTTTGAGCCACATGAATTGTTTGGTTACATCAACCACTTTTCTAGTAATTACAAAAAAATTTTTGTAATACTAAAGAAAACTTCTTACCGAAATTATTTTGTTATCGTAATTTTATTTTTTGTTCTCAGTGTATTAACTCTTTTAATGCAATTAATCTTTTTGCACTTCTAACAAAGTCTTTGTAGACTGAAGATGCTTTACAAAGTACTTACTCTATACACTGAATCAGAGTGTTCAAACAATAGCAATAGAGTACAAAGGGAATAACAGCTAAGATGCCATTTCTATTCCACTGAATGTTTGGCGTGAGATAACGTCACTGTGGAAACAGTATACAGTAGTAATGACTGTAGCGGTTTTACAAGGTATCATGCGTACATAAAAGTTTGCTGTTCAGTTCGGTAGAGCATGTAGCGAGAGACTATGAAGCCTGAAATATTGAACGATCGACCATATATATATATATATATATATATATATATATATATATATCATATCACATTGCAGACGCCAACGCTAAACAAAAATAGTTCCCGCAGGTATGAATGGAAGTGGTTTTATAACAGGGTATTGCCACGAGGAATTTCTCGCGCTTCGATTCACCCTTACCGATGGGTGTCAATGATATTTGGCGGCACGAAGAATCAAGCTGCCATAAAATAACCCTATAAAACTGAAAGCACTGGGATAAAAGTTCATGCGGCAAAAAACACAGTGCATGACTCTTCTCGACTCAGTCTTTCATTTTTATTTTATTTTTATTTATGAAACTAGTTGAACGGAAAGTATATTTTTACAGAAAAGAATCTATAGGTTTTGTAATTAAAATATTACGGGTGGAACGTAAAATATAAATTAAATCAAATGAAATACCCTGTGGTGTTATTTTTCTCTTTTTTACATTAAAAGAAACTGTGTAAAATTCAGTTCTGAACAACAAAATTTGTTTAATGAAAATTAACACAATTTTGCGGAAGACCCAAAAAACGTTGTATTTCTTGACTTATTAGTTTTAAAAACCCTACTTAGGTAGTTTATAATCGATAGCGTACCCAGAAGCAGACCGAAGAGAGAATGGTGGGAATACGTGTACGAGACCCTAAGTTGAAAAGATATTTAAATATATAAAACGCCATAGAAACACAAGAGCTTGCATGAGGAAACTATGAACGTAAAGAAAGCTGAAGAGGTATGTCAGGACAGAAAAGTGTGACAATAAATAGTTTATAAGAAATGCATGATGAAGAGTCAGTAGATTGAGGGAAGATGGAAACGATAGACTCTGGATACTAATGGGCCCACGCAGAGACCTTTACATTGTGACTTTGTGAAGCTCTTCGCCTCTGGTGATTGCTAGAGATATTGATCTGGGTTAGAGCAGTGTTGTGGAACCAACGTGTTGTTGAAAGAAGCAACAGGGGAATTTAGATTGATCTAAAAATCTATACCCACATCTTCGTTATACCGCCTCTTACACTGAATTCCTTCATCCCTGCCAGTATAACGAGGCTACAACTGAGTGAGTCACGCCTACCTAGAAAGGGATATGGCTCAATCGTACAGTAATAAAAATAATAATGTAATGGAAAAATATGTAACATGTAGATCAATATCTTAGCTTTGCATTTCCACAGAAAAAAATTGAATCTATGTCAGTTAAAATAATTAATTATTATGTCTTCCAAAAAAGTCCACGTACATCAACTTACCTTGTCTGATGGGAAATACAGCGCACAATATTATAATGTCATCTGTTCGCAAATTAAAAATAATTTTCTAACAATCTAACGCACAATTTCATTAAAATCAGATATCGGTATTCATTTTCTGTGAAAAAAAAGTTGGAGGTAATATTTTAGGACTTATTAGCATCCAAAGCTATTGTCATATATATGAATAGTGAGTCTTGACATGTAGATGTGCATATGAAAAACATTTTCTATGTCATACTCATGTTTTTTTCTCATCAATTATTGAAAAGTTATAAAAATAAGGAAATTTCGTTTTTTATACGACTATGTTGGAAGATTTTCTGTTAGTCCGATTTCTTCCTAAGATGGCTCAAGTTGAAGATCTTGGCACGTAGATCTTCTTTGAAAAAAATCTTATATGTTAAAGTGATTTTTGCTGTTATCAGAGGTTAAAAAATAAAAATGAAGAAATTACGTTTTTGCAGACTACTGTATGCTATATTCTTGACATGTACATAGATGTGCATTGAAAAATAACATTTTCTATTTCATAGCATGGCTTTTTTATCAGTGTGTAAAAAAGTAGAATAATAAGGAATTTTCCTTTTTTTAGATCACTATATAGACGTTCTTCAAAATCACTATGTAAATGTCCATTACAAATTAAAATTTTCTTTGTTATAGTGATGTCTTTTTTGTTATCAGAGGGTAAGAAATTTGAAAAATGAGGGAATTGGGCTTTTTTGAACCATTATGCTTGATTCCTTTTTAGTGGTACGCTTGCCTTCAAACAGGGCTGAATTTCAAATTCATTCTATGTGTGCATTAAAAAATAAAATTTGTTGTGTTGGTGTGTTGTTTCTTCTCATAATGCGCAGTTTTCACATAGAAAGAGCCATATAACAGCATTATATTAATATAGAATGTTTTTAAATGTTGGGTGTTATAAAGATAAAAATAGACTTTAGTTTAAAGCAGAAAAATGACGTATTCTAATATACATCCAACAGATTACGGCTTTCCATTTTTCTTCTCACCCTTTTCCAAATAAAAAAATTGTATCATTGAAAGTTTGAACATCTTGAATGTTAAATGATGAAGATGAATGGCTTGATGCATCAAACGCGATTGTCAAAGAAATGTACGAAAATTGGTCAGTTTTAGAAATTGCAGTGAGATTAGCAAGAAAAAAATAATTCTTTTGCCTTTTAGTACCAGCTGATGTTGTATGAGTATTTTTATATCTGCAAGCATTTTTTCTTGCAACTAAAAGCTAGTGAATATTTAATATTCAAAATTTCAACATTTTACCATTAAAATGACCTTCATGCCGCATCACCCGCGTGTGTATAGTATTGAACTAAGACCTATTTGCAGATATTAACTAACTTTACCTATTTGAAACACATGACATCCCTCAGAAAAGTCAAAAGATCAACATTAACAATGTTTCAATACATTTGGAGCAAAATACTACAAACTTGAATGAGTTTTTCGTATTTGTCATAACAGATAACAGTCAGTAAATCCCACATATATTTTTAACTGACGTTAGATAAAAACGTTGCAAAAATTGACAACTACATATAAACTTGTGAATGTAGTTTTAAATCTGCCTCTCGATAAAAATTATCTGACGTCGGATAATTGTAGTTGCGAATTGTTCGCAACATTTTTATTTGAAAAATATCTCTGGGGTTTATTGTGTGAGAAACATCCAACACAAACTATTTGCATTAAAAACTAAACAATTATCTTAAAAGAGCTTATTTTTTCGCTACTCGATATGGTTATCATAAATGCATCACACAACTTTACTCGTTCACAATATTCCGATTTTTATAAGAGCTTCTGCATTTTAATGCAACACAATAACACAAAAATTACAGGAAAACTGTAAATTCTTGTAAAATGTTACAAATACAATAAAGTATAACAATATACAAGAAAGCTCGGAATAGAGTACAAAAAAATACAAAATTCATCTGAATAATAAACAAAAGTATAATTTGAGTTCAAGAATAATAATTTTTAGGTAAAACAAGAGAAGTATAATTTTTTCGGGGTTTCTAGGTCCAGCGTCGATCAAGTTGAACTGATTCATAGTTCGAAATTGTTTTCTTTTCTAAAATCTGTTGAACTATACCTTCAATCGATGTTTGTTCTGTGTATTTTTACCAAATTTTTCATAAAGAATAGAATAAATCTATTAAAAAGGAATAAAAGAGCATGTATATTAACGAACTACAGCATTTCATTTTATTGAATGTTTGTTTTTAGTTCAATAACAATGCGAAAAAAATGTTTCATGAGATTGTCAAGGTTCCTGAGATTCAAGGTAAAGAAAAAATGGTTTACACTTCTAAAATTGAAGAAACAATTCTTAACGATTGAAATTCTTAATTTTCACGAAAATGACGCAAAATAAGAATAGTAGTTCATGGCTTAAAATTTGTGCACTCCCTTAAATCTATAAAACCCTTACCAGTTGTTTATCTAGTGTATTTGAACAAATTTTTCAACAAGAAAAAACGTGGAAAAATTCGACTAGAATAGCGTTTACTTCAACATTGTTACGAAACTAGGAACAAATATTTTTGAAAATAAAATGTGAAGATTCGTTATGCTGAATGCTTCTTCAGTCGATTTTTATGGACTTTTTCTACTTTTCTTTGAATTTTTTTTAAATACACGAGATGGACATCTTGAAAGAGTATTATTTTATAGATTCCAGGAAGTGGAACAATTTTGAACTATGCAATTGCTTTTCATTGTTTGCGTCGTTTTCGAGAAAGGTGAGATTTTTATTCGTTAAAAATTATGCTTCTCCAATTTTAGAGATAAAAACCAATCTATCTTCACATTAAAGCTTAAGAACAATAACAATCTCATGAAACATGTTTTAGACATTGTTACTGAACTAAAAACATACTTTAAAAAGAAGAGTTAAAGTTCATTCAATTGAATGTCCTTTCAGTCTATTTCTTCTATTTTTTCAGAAAAATTTGTTGAAATACGCCCAATAAATATCTAGTAAGAGTATAATAGATTCCAGGAAGTGAAACAATTTAGAACTGTGAACGACTATTCATATATCTTCTGTCGTTTTCGAAAAGAATGAGATTTTCAATCATTGAAAATTATGTTCCTTCAATTTCAGAATGAGAGCAAATGTTTTTTTACTCTGAAGCTCAGGATCATTAATAATCTCCAGGAATAAGTTGCTGAAATTGATGTTGAACTGAAAAGGAGCGTTTTTAGAAACAAAATGTTGAAGCTCGTTAAACATATTGCTATTTCAGTTGATTTTTATCATTTATTTCTCTTTTTTTTGGAAAATTTGTTGAAATTCACAAAACAAAAATCTATTAAGTAGATATTTTCCTAGATTTCAGGAAGGGGATCAATTTTGAACTATGAACTGCTGTATATGTACATTTTGATTCGTTTTTGAGAAAAATTATATTTCAAATCTTTGAGAAGGAAAAAGCCTTTTCTCAAAAACGTGTAGTACGATTTTTGTTGTAGGCTTATCCCCGAAACATATACAAAAGAGAAACTATGGATGTTCAAGCAATTTTGGGTTGAACCTAATCGAAGCTCGCCGTGATATTACTCTACGAAATAAAAACCAAATAAACTTCAATGTTAGTGGTTTAAGAAGGGATTTCAATGACCTTCAACAATAATAATATCTTCTTGAAGTTTGAGCTTAAACCTTCTTTCATAATGAGAAAACTTATTTCCATTGCTTCAGTGATTCAAATTTAAAGAGTTCTATGCATGAAACCAGCGAAAAGAAAAAAGTTCTATATCACGGAAATATCAGTGGCGGTAAAAATGAACTGAAAAAGGAAAACGACAAGCCGTAAAAATTTCCGATGGTATGTGGAATTGTGTATGTTATAAAAGGACTGCACCTAAAATCGAGGAATTTTATGCATTCCTTACGCATAGAAGCGTGGATTTCCCCTCGTTCTTGTTTCGGATCGATTCAAACTATGTACGGGAGAGTCTTTAGAGAGAATTCATGATTAGATCGATATTCTGGGGCAGAGTGAACTGAATTTATTTTTCCCCTTACAGGTACGAGCAGTTGCGCATCAAGATTCTAGGCGACTGTTATTACTGCATAAGCGGAGCCCCAATTGAGCGACCCGATCATGCCGTCCTCTGTGTCCACATGGGTTTATCTATGGTGGATGCAATCAAATACGTCCAGCAAAAAACCAAAAGTCCTGTGGATATGAGGGTTGGCATTCACACTGGAGCTATCCTAGCTGGTGTTCTTGGACAGAGGCAATGGCAATTTGACGTTTACAGCAAAGACGTCGAACTTGCAAATAAAATGGAAAGCAGTGGAATGGCCGGGTAAGACATTTTTTTAATGAAAATCGATCTGTTTCTTCTTTTTTTCTGATGTGAAGAATGCCTGCAAATATTCGAGGTCTTTTGTGCATATATTTGTATAGGAACCCAGGGTTTACTTTATTAAATAGCCGTGCTTCGGATGCATAATGGTTTCTAAGGAAAAGGTTCTAAAGGAAGAAAAAGGGAAGTCGGGAAAAGATGTAACATCAAGAAATATAGGGGATGAACCACTACTTCGATTTTTTTATAGATGAAAAAAGGTAAATGCTTATTTAGAGTTGTGAATGAAGTATGGGGTTTATAAAAGAATATTTTTCTGGTGAGATTGTGTCTCATAATTTTTATAAGTAAAAATGCACTGCAATTTTAATTCAAATTGCTGGAATTTTACCAGAAATCAGTGACATATACTTACAGGATTTTGAATTTTGAGACCCGGCTTTTTTTAAAACACCGTATCTCCTAACCCAATAATTCATTTTTAAAGAGTTTTGCAGATGTAGCGTATAATAGATACGCTAGTTCAATACAATTGAGAGACAAAAAATTGTATTACACTGAGAAACCCTTGTTTGTATTTCTTGTTAAAAATCACACTAGATTTCACTATCTGAACTTTGCAATGAGAGGCAAAAAGCAAATTATAATAATATTTACTAAGCTCAATAGTAACTCGTAGCTACTTAAAGAATTATAAAATATATTGGAATAAAAGTTAAAACAATTGCATTTATTGTAAAAGACATTTGAAGTATTTATTAACCTCTGTAGTAAAACTGCAAGTCTGCACTATTTACTAATTATGGTAGGAGAAAATAGTAAATTTGTTGGATTAATATCTGTAGAAGATAACAGTATTTACAAAGTGCTGTAGTAAAATGATGCGCAGGGACCGTGCGCACCGAATTACTAACTGGTTAGCAAAATCTGCTACAGTGGGAATAGTAAAAAAAATAAATACGTGTTGCTAACTTTCACACAAGCCTACCTACACACGTGTTCTACATTTAACATTAGAAATTACATATATGTATATATTCTTAAAAGATAGTATTTTATATTATAAAGCTGAAACAGAAAAATCGGGTTAGAAGAAAACGAAGGCTGGCGGGAATCGAACACGCGTCTCCGGGACAGCAGTCGGGCGATGATCCATCTACCTATAAGACATTTTGGGACTCAGAATGAAAACTTCCATATGACCTAAATGATAGAAAGTTTATTGGTTCTAATTCATTTAATCCTTAATTGATTAATATTCATGATATTTTTATAATTTTAAACAAAAAAATTTTTAATGTAATTAAAATAAGTAAATTTTTTTTTTAAATTACGTTTTTTCGCGGATTTTGCATTGAAACATAAATTGGATGTCATTTTCGCAAACTAAAAATATGATCGGCGATCGACATACGTCGGATGCACTCGGCCGCGCTCGGTCCAAGGCTCGATATTTTCTGCTAAATCAGTTAGTAATATTTGGGACCAAATTTAATAATTGGTATCAACCTTTGTTACAAAAAGTAGGAAATGTCCATAATACACATCGTGTTCCTATAGACAATAGTAATTTCTTCTACATATTTAGTATATTATGTTATTGAAAATACTTATTACTTTTATTTTTTTTGTATAATTTATTAATTTCTCTACTCATTTTTCCTACATCGAATTTTACTGCAGAAAATAGTAAGGATTGCTATTACCAAATAGGAAATCTTCTTATAAAAATAGTATAACTTAATATTTATGTATTAAAATGTCGAAATTTAAGCATTTTGCCCCCATTTGCTATCCGTTTTAGTAATTTTTCTAACCTAAAGTTTCTCAGTGCAAAAGGGGCTCAACAAAAGAAAATTTGATTTAGTTGATCCCACAAATGCATATATTTATTTTTTCTTGAATATGAATATTTTGATTCCTTATAATTATCTGCGATAATTAAAAAATAAACTTGATGAATTATGTTTTTTTGAAAATTTCATAATATTAATATGTGCGAGCGGTTTTTATATTGCATATATATTGCATTATTAATATTCATTATTCGTTTCTGACTAAAGAGTCAAAGAAAAGCTGAAAATTTAATACAGAAAAGCTGAAAAACATATGTTTTTGTTAACTTGCGTAAATTATTATCTCACTAAGTGAAAAGTGGACAAAAAGTTAAAAATTTCAAAAAAAAACCGCAACTATCTATAGCATAATTGTAGAAGAAGATAGTTATGAACAATAACAAATTGTTTAAACAATTGTCATTGTTAAATTTAAATAATCATCACCTCGCTCTAAGTGAAAAGTTGACGAAAAAATTATAAAGAAAAATATTTCGAGTGAAAAATTATTTTGGTTTAATTTTGATTTATGATTACCACACTTTATGTGGAAAGTAGACAGAAATTGTTTTCACTTGGATTAACTATCACCTCACAAAAATTTAAAAGTGGGCCAAAAGTGGAAAATTTAAAAGTAACTGTAACTTTCTAGTATTATTCTAAGAAAATATTATTATGAATAATAACTGAATACTTGAACAATCATTCATGTTTTAATTAATTGATTACTGCTTTGATCTAACTGGAAAGCTGAAAATAAGTTGAAAAATTCGGAAAAAAAACCGCGATTTTTTAGCTCTATTCTAACAGAAAATTGCTAAAAACAATCAATTGTTTAGACAATTTATGTATACATCTAACTACCAGTAGAAAGTAGTATATATTTCATGTACCAGGAACAATTTTTATTCAAAAAATAGAAAAAAAAACTTTGTTTAGCGTCAAAAACTCGCTCATTATTCATTTGTATTTTATAGCTATTTCTACAGAGAAATTTTGAGTTTCAACTCGATTCACCTAATATTGATGATTCTGAATAAAATTCACAAAAATATCTCTTTACATTCTCATCTTAATGAGAAGGGTTTGGTTTTCTGTGAGAAATGATTTTCGCGAATTCAATCATATATCGACGTTCTGAGGCCCGCATGAGTCGGAAAATTGTATTGAATTGTGCGTTGGCACTCTTTTTAAGGATGTTAAAAGTGAGGGCGAGCTCGTTAGCCAGCTATTTTGTAAAAAATTCAAAAAGTTAGAGCATTTCAAAAATTGATGAAACCATTTTTTTTTAAGATTCAAAAATTCTATGTTTGGTTATTCCTCGTACTCGAAAATTTCAACAATTTATCCTCACGACTTTTCTCAATAAAAATATAATTATCAGAGTTATAGCAATTTCGAAGGCCGAAAAAAACGAAAGCGAACATTTTATGCCAAACAACTCACGATATGTAAAAAAGGTCACTTTTTGATTTGACACGTAGATTTTGTTTTATTCGTAAAAAACAACATTGAAAATTAAAAATAAAATTTTTAGACGAATGGCACAAGCTACAGGAATAAATAAAGAAGAAAAAGTTGCTTACCCAAAAAAGAGCTACAAATTTGTTATCAATCATTTTTTTGATAAGATTCGTAGTTTTAGTTTTAATCGTGAAAAATGTCATTACAATTGAAGAAATTAAATTTTTTGACAAAAAAGCACAAGGTACTATACAATTTTTATTAACAAAATTGTTTTCAGATTAGATCTGAAAATTTGCTTTTCATCTTTTCTTCTCATGAAACACGTTATAAGAATGTGTTCATTAAGTGCTTCAACAAAAGAGAATTCACAATCACTAAATTTCAGTTGTCGATGGGTTGACCTTTAATTTAAAAAGCGTTATGCAAAAATGTGTGGGATGTACAATGAACAAGCGCGTAGCGCGAGGTAAATACATTATCGAGCGCAAAGCGCGAAATTCAACAAGTGCGCGCCCTATCAGACGCGCTCAAACTTGCGAGGGGAATACATGTTAAGCTTCATGGAGCTTGCGGAACCTCTAAACATCATTAAAAAAGCCCTGAACAATCGTGGCTTTTTTTTGGGCCCCCCCCCCCCCCCCCTTCCTAAACTGTCTACATGGTATATCGATGGCCTCTTCACAGCGCAAGTGACTGCGTATTTCCTAACTTGGATTTTATTCAAGGAAAAACGGCAAGTACATTTTCTAATAGAAATTTCTTTAAATAATCAATTTCTCATTATAAAATCAGAAGAAGCACACGCGTTGCACCCAAAAGGAGTACTTGTATTAATAATGATTTGTTCCCTTTCTAATGTTCTTGGTGCAAACGATTTTTCTTGAATATCTCCGTTCAACCCAGACATTAATTACATAATGGTTTTAGTTTGGACAACAGTTTAAATATCGAAGAACTTATAGCAATCGATTTCAACAGAACAAAATTTCGTTTATGTTTTTTCCTGTAGATGTCAGCAGAAGTTACACAAGATTATAAATACTTATCCGTAGGTGGAAATAGGATGATGTTAAGTTTGTACTAGAGAATCTTTTTGAGAGAGAATAAGCTACACCATTCATTAAAATCATATCACTTTTTAAAATTTAGTAAGAAGCGATGATAAAAAAAGTAAAAATAAAAATAAAATTTGTTACATAAATAATTTTTTTTTTCAAATTCCGTTCATAAAAAATAATCTTCACTCTTTTCAACAATACTGTCAATAATAACATTGGAAATTATGAATGGAATAACATAACATAACATAACTATAGTAGATCCCAAGAATGTTTTGATTTTTCACTTCTTATGTTTCAGAGCGATTTGCTCAGAAAAGAGAAAAAAGTTTAGCTTTAATTTAGGTAAGCAATAAGTTTTCTATAATACAATTATTATGGGGACATTGAATTATGAAGTTTCAGGTTGAAGAAGAGAAGCTTTTGAGACGAAAACAATGTTCTATCTTTGTAACCATGAAGTAAAATAGCTGAAAACTTTACAATTTTTCATAGAAGTTTCTTGTCATGCAATTCTTCAAAAAAATAAAAATATCAAAGATGAAAGATGAAAGAGCTCAAAAATCCTTTTTTAAAGTACTGCAAATCATTTTCTATAACGAGACAAGTTCACATTCACATTTTTTCGTGGTCCAACTTTCAGGGAAATCTTTATAGTTGATAAAGGTCCGCAGCCTACTTTCCACAGTATTTTCAGATATAAATAGACTCATAAAACAAGGTAGCTGAAAGTTTGATCAAGTTCAATGCGAACCTGTTTGATTCTCTGAACTTTTTATAATGATCTACAAACGCTAAAGCAGCACTCCAGGAGAAGTTAAATCCTCATTTTAATCCTTTATATTAGCTTTTTCTCTCTACCACATATTTAAATTTTTGCATAAAGGACTTAAGATTTAAGCTCAAAAATATATTAAGCCACTCAGCTTCGGACGCTGCTGGACAAAGTCGTGGTTAATTAGGAAGCTTCAATGGGATTTACAGTACCAACGGAATCGAAATACGACGCCCAATTTTAAATGTCTTTTTATCATGCGCTTCAGTGTTCATGTATTTTCTGTGAAGATAACAGTTCTTTAAAATTGTATTCAAATAGTACTATAGTAGGTGTTCAATTAAATCATTTGAACCAAATTACCAGGGTATCTACCCGACGAATGATTTTGAATTTCCGGCGATTTCTTGGTTTTCTCTCGGTCAACTTGTTATGTTTCCTGTAAATTCAAAAAGAGTTGGAGAGATTTGAATAGTTTCAAACAATTTTCAGAGATCTAAAGAGGTTTCTAAACATTACAAATATTTCAATGATTTCCTACTCCTGGTTTGGACTAAGGAATATTTAAAATCTGACGATTCTGTCTTAAAACAGGGATTGTTTTTGGAAATAATAATTTTTATATGAATCAGAATTAAAATTATTTTCTGAAATTTCCCGTATCGTTTAGAAAAATTACCTGTTATAAGACAAAATTATGACTCTTTACGAAATTCCCTGTTCCAAACTCAAAATTGTAATTTATTACAGGAATTCTTTGACATATTATTTCATCTGTTTATATCCCGTCTACACAAATGATCCTATTTTTTTTTTAATTTTTCATATACCAAGTCAGAGTTGAATAAATGTCCAAAATTCCCTGTTCCATGTCAGAGTTATATTTATTCACAAAATTTTCTGTTATAATTTAGAATTATAGTAAGTCTCTTTTTTCAAAATTTTGAAAAGGAAAGTTTCAAATTGTGACCAATTCTGATTTAGAATAGTGATTTATTCTGAATGCCCTTCTTCAAAATCAGAATTAAAATTCTTTTCAAAAATTCCCACCCCTTTGCGGAAGTTGCCTGTCCCAAAGTAAATATCTTAATTCCTTACGAAACTCCTTATTTCAAAATTGAAATTATAATTCATTACAGGAATTCCCTGTCTCAATTGTTGGAATTAAATGCATTTACTGAAATTTTCTGTCCCAGATTCTATATTTTAAACCACTGCTGAAATTCCTTCCCTCAAATATTGTAAAATATTGCAATTCTGTACGTGATTTCTTTTTTAATTCTTTGATTTATTCCCTGCAGCAACTCAGAATCCTGAATCTTTTGGAAAATGCCCTGTCTCAAAGTCGAAATTGTGATTATTTACTGAAATTCCCTGTACCAAATTTGAAATTATAATTTCTTACTATGTATGTATGTATGTATATTTGAACTCTCCCTTTTACGGGTTCGAGGGCCTCCGCTCCCTGTACATATGTTTACATTTCATCCTTAGTCTAACTTACTCGCTACTTATTTTCTAATGCAACGCCTTACCTACTAACAATCATATTATTACTACACTTAGACTAGAGACAATGAGCGATCTTCCCGGGCTTCCGTTTTCTCTTACCATCAAATTCATTTAGACCGATTTGAAAATTTTATTCGTTAGATTCCTTTAAACAGGATTACCCGTTTGGCTCTGCCCTGATCCCTTGCTTTCTCTTATTTCTTCCAGTTTTTTCATCCACATCACTCCCTGCCCATTACCATCCAAGATCCATCTCACACATTCATCCACACTCAACTGTCCATCTTCCTCTCCTGTACACCTCTCTAACACATGTGCCCATGACTCCACTTCATACCCACATACTCTGCATAGATTGACCTCTTCATCCATCCAATATCTACAAGCTCTCACTCCTTCTCCCATTCTAAACCGTATCACCCTATTCCATTTCTCTTCCTTTTTCATCTTTTGCACTTGTCCTGAACTCAAAATTATACTTATAATATAAAATTTTCACGTGAGTTTTTTCATATTTATTTTATTTTTTTTCCTGACCCAACTCAGAATTATAAATTGTTTGAAAAATTCTCTGTCTCAAAGACGAAATTTTGATTCTTTACTGAAACCCCCTGACCCTGTTGCCTCTTCAATTGAAATTCAATTATTTTAAATTCACCCATGAAATCAAGCGTAGTCAAACCAGTGATGCGAAGGAAATTAAATGAAAACGTAACAAAACTTTGATTACGTTCCTTATCGTCTCTGTTATCTATATAAAACTTTGAAGAAACACAATTTTGACATTGTGCTTCCGCAGGTGCGTTATTTTTTATAATACTATTTCATACTCAGCACAGTTTCTGAAACGATTATCTCAAATTTACAGGAATAATTGGCAAATATAAAAAACCTGCCCTTAATTCCGTTCGGGTCCCTTGATGGTGAAACCCACCTTATGCAATTATTAAGTAAAGAGGAAACTATTGTATTAATATATATATATATATATATATATATATTAATTATTATAATTAATAATTAAAATAATTAATTATATCATGAAATGTCCCATTAATTATTTTTCTTCGCAAGTTAATAAATCAGTAACTACTTCAATCACTTTTTCCAGACAAATAAAAATACATAACCTAAATGGCCTTTTTTAATTGATTATTTTAGAAACTAAAGAGAATCTTCATTAATTACTTTCGCGATTATGTGGAGAAGAAGGATGGTAAGAAGCACTTTTGTCATCCAATCAGAAACTTTGCAATTCTCTAATCTTAGCATCTAATTTTCGCTTACCGAAAGTTTCTTTCAGCCCTGCAACCCTATAAGTCTGAAACTTTAACTCTTAAGTTGTAAGCGGTTCTGAGACTTCCGAGTTAAGCCGAAAGTATGACCTCTTGGGAGTTTCTATTCAAGTCCATTTACTAGAGTCCTTGCGGTAGGATAAACAGACCTGGGTACAAAAGACGGCATAGTGCAGTGCATACGTGTCGTGGGGGTTGTAGAACATGGATGCTAATTTTCGAAATGCTGCATTATATAAAACTTAACCCATTCACTGTGGACACTATAAAATCACCAATGTGAGCCTAGAAATGTGCAGGACCTTCTAGCGAATAAATTTTCATGAAAGTTTGTATTTAACCGTTTTTGAGGTTGCTGAATAAGAATTTGGGGTAAAAATTAAAAATTGCACATTTCGTGTCCAATATGGCGAACAGAAATTTGAAAAATGTGATGATTTGGTCGATTTCCATGAAAGTCGAATCTATGGGGGGTTTCGGGGTCACTGAATACGAATTAGGGGTCAAGATTGAAAAATTAAAAATATTGGATTCAATATTGCGAACTCAAATTTCAAGAAATTCATCAAAATCACGGATTTCAATGAAAGTCCGAACTACAGCGCTTTTTGGGGTCGCTGAATACAAATTTGGGATTAAAATAAAAAATTTCCAAATTTCAGATCCAATCTGGCGACCAAAATTTTGAAAAATGCAATAAATTGGCCGATTTCTATAAAAGTCAATAATAGGAGGTCTTTTGGATCAAAATTTTGGATCCAATACGGTGATCAAAATTTTGAAAAATTGAATAAATTGGACGATTTCAATGAAAGTCGATACTACGGGGTATTTTGGTCGTTGAATGCAAATTAAGGATAAAAATTCAAAAATTCAAAATGTGAATCCAATATGGGAACCACAAATTTTAAAAAAAATTTATTAAATGCGCAGATTTCAATAAATCTCAGACTAGGAGGTTTTTGGGTTTGCAGGATTTTCCTGCGATAATTACTTAAAAATTTAGGATTTTTTGTAGGCAGATGCAGCCTGAGCGTGATAGGAAAAAATTTTCATAAAGAGTGACTGAAAATATTAATTTTCTATTCATCCCACTAATGTAATTCATTGAGTATTTAAAAATATTACATGATTGATCTAATTAATTGTAATTTTTAAGTGCATAATCTTCGTCTTCCTTACTTTTAGCTCTTCCGCGGCTAAAAACAAACAAATAAAAACGCTACATGACAAGCAATATTTGAGATTACTGTGGATTCAAAATCTAGTAGTTGATTTCTATTAAACTAAGGGTAACAAGTTTCTACTGTTCTAAGGGCAACCAATTTATGTTAGCCTTGGGGTGGCGAATACTTAAATCCGGCGCTGTGTTTCATAAAACACTGCTCGCGATTATCGGGCCGTTTGCTGATAAAAATGCTTTCAATTTGTATGGTATATTCTCAATGCATAAGCGATGAGTATAAGCGACGCATTTTGTTCAAAAAGTAATATGATTTCTTTTTGTTCAATAACAAATATCGATTTTCATCAAAATTGGCGTTATATTTAGTTTATCAAGTTTCACCCCAAATTCATGTTCAGCGATCCCAAAAAAACCCCAGCACCGAGTTTTATTGTTTTCCACCATTGTCGTACTGCTAGACTAGACCCCCCTCTTCCATAAAAGCGTTACGTGATATACATATAGACGACCCCTTACCATATCAGAGCGTGCATTTAAATTTGGTTAATTCTGAGGGTTCACCACGAAACCGACATTCTGAGAACGGCAATTAGATCCGAATTCAAAAGAGCGATAGCGAGGTCTATGGCTTAATGTCTGTGTTTATTACATTTTTTTGGAGAAATTTCGAAACACAGTCGCAAGGACAAAAAAAAAACAATTTTTTGAAGAATTTTTTTTGTAACCATGTTTCAATACTTATTGACAAAGGTTTTACAGTTCCAATAATACATATTGCAAGAAGATATAGTAATTTTTTAAGGTGAAAATATTGAATAACAAGCATGTTATAGTTAATCTGCCATAGGTCCAAAAAAAAGGTGTTTTGCGGTGCGCATCGTAACTCATGACTGATTCATCCAGAACAAAAAATACAACGGGATTAGTTGAAAAACGATATTCCCTTCACATAAACAAAGATTTGGTCACAATTTTAATTTAAAAAAAAATAGCGGATGTGTAAAGACTAAATTTTTATTTTCCTTGAAAAAATCACGCATTTTTCGGTTGAAAACAAATAATTATAAACTGAAATATCGATTGTTCAAGTACTTCAAAATTATGTTAAAAATAACCGATTAAAATTTGGTAATGATCGGTTGATCGATTCTGGATATATCATGCGCACCGATTTCAAAAACGTTGTTTCGAGGAAAACGCGTTTTAGTATACGCCCCAAGTCCCAAAGAGGCCCGTTCTGTTTTGTCATTCCTAGAACTGCTGGCCCACGCAGTTTCTCAGGGGGCAGGACAAGAGACGGTTGTCAATTCGCCTCTGAAGGGACGCAGTGCAATACTACCTGCAACAACCACTTTACGGTACAAAGAAAACAACTCGACTTGTGCACAGTTCAGCGTTCAATGTTAAGCTGGGTAACGCGACAGACAAGTTAAAATTGTACAAGAAGCTGGTTTTGAATAGAAAGGCTCAAATGTATCACTATGAATCCAAAAATCAGTTATAAAGGAAAAGGTATCCACAAACCTCAATTTATGCAAAATACTTGCAAAAAAAAAACTTCAAGTGTGGTCATATGTTCCGAAACAACATAGTGAACGGCTCATTAGAGACAGACATACATCAAAGGGAAAAGAGGGATAAATAGGAATAACACAACGAAACTAACCTCACTCTTTCATCCTCTTATTCATGTTTTTTTATACTACTTTCGGACCAGCATGTTTCGAAGCCTTTTAGGCCTCCTCATCAGCGAAATTTGTATACAAAGCTGATCGGGATTATTTTCATGTTATGTTTATATTAATTTGAAAAGTAGATATGAATTTGACGTTATTTATTAAAAAACTATTAACATTTGTGAAGGGGCCATTCATTAATTACGTAAGGGCGATTTTCACCATTTTTTACTCCCCCCGCCCACGTAAGGATACATAAGATTTCTTTACCCCCCCTTTCTTACGTAATATTTAACTTAGAATTTTTCTGAATAGCGTTGAATAGTTACATGTCATTAGAAAAACTAAAACACGTTGTTATTTGACATTAACAAAAGATTTTTCTTGTTGAAAAAATAATATTAGTCTTTGGAAGTAGCAGTAGCTACTGTGATCGTTCGAATTGAAACAATAATTGACGTAGTGAGATCTTACGTAAGCATGGTTTTAACCCCCCCCCCCCCCTCCCCCGAGGTAAGTTCATGTAGATATTTGTAAACCCCCCCGCCCCCTCGGGACCCTTACGTAATTAATGAACGGCACCTAACCTTAAATATATGTTCAATTATTTAAACATCAATACCAAAAATTAAAGAAAGAAATTATTAATTTTTACATTCACATTTCAATGAGAAGTTATTGATTTTATGTGAAAAATGATTTTCGCAAATTCCATCAAATGTAGACGTTTTGTGGCCCCTGAGTCAGAAAAAATAGTTTTTACGTTGGTGCCTGTCTTTCGTTTCCGTCGTTGTCGTCGTTGAAGTCGTCGTTGTTATCTGAAAAAACGGTAGCATTTAAAGGAATCACCTGATGGGATTGCCCTTTGTCGCACTGTATAAAACTGTAAAAATAAAGGACCGTTTTTTTAAGATTTGAAATTTTTTATGTATGGCTATTCGTAATACTCAGCAGCCGAACAATTCATCCTCTTGACTCTTTCCGATAAAAAGAAAATTATCAGAGTTATAGCATTTACAAACTTCAAAAAATCAATAGGAAATAAAAATGTTAAGCCAAACAATGAACGAAATGAAAAAGTAAGGGGAAGAAAAACGTTGCATTCTGAAAGACGTACTACATAATCATGACAACTTTCTGAGTTTCCCTGGAAATTTTTCTTGAATTTTCGTAAAAAATAACATAAACAATAAAAAATTAAATTTTTGTTCAAACGATACAAGGTACGAAAAAAAGGGACAAAATTTGTCAAGCTGAAAAAGAGCTACAATTTCATTATCAATAATTTTTTCATTGGGCACGTAGTTTTTGTTTTGATCATAATAAAATAACATTAACAATAAAAGAATTAAATTTCTGGGAGAAAAACACAAGGAATGGAGAAAAATTTATAAACATGAGTTGTGCAACCAAAAATATCTACAAATTTGTAATGAATTCTTTTCTGATAGGATGCGTATTTTTTGTTTATATCGTAATAAACAACCTTGGACACTTTTTTCTATTATAAAAATAAGACAATGAAAACACATGTGTAAACATCAATCTCTCTTTAACTGAACCAGTGGAATTGTCACTGGTTGAATCCGTATGTTGAGTAATCACTGGTGAGCCAGTGATTTGTCCGCTCACACTGGATGATCCACTAAGTGATTCAACTAAAGTAGCGCTACTGAGTCTAATAGTGACGCCAAATTATAAATTGAACCAGTGATATAGCACTCCACGCGGGCAAGACATTTCTCGAGTGAAAATGAAACTCATTGCTTGTATTTGTGTTTGTTTTATAAATGAATGTGCCCGCGCAACAATACTTTGACAATCATTTTTGTCAAAGTATTATTAATCACATTGGATAAAAATTGAATTTCATTCTTCTAAGTATATTCACTAATTTTTAAAGACAACTCTCTGTTTTAAGGACACACTGCATACTGTGGCAAGTGTCTCAAGACGTGGCCATTTGACAAAAACGGGGGAGATGGTCAAATTTTACACAAATCAAATACCATCTCTGATGAGAATGTAAAAATTCAATTTTTTTAAGAAAAAAACTAGGTAAATCTAAGTCCTTGTTTTATTCCTTAGATCATAGATTACATTAAAGACAGCAATCAGTGATAATACCATTTACACATAAATGTGCTAGATAATATTGAAACAATTAGGTACAAGTCAACATTTTTAAATGGAAAAAAGCACACTTGCTTTCACTGCTTGCACAGCCCGCTCTAGGGGCTTCAGTTACTTCCCTGACTGGATGTAGGTGATTGTGATCTTCCTCTTCGTGGTTGCCTGGGTGGAGCCTGAGCACCAACTATAAGTCCTTTGTCATTCACGTATACCAAAAATTGTACTTGACGATAAATAGCAACATGCGTAGTGACACTTTTGTCTTCTGCTGGACTAATATTATTAGGTACTGTTTGAACTTTAACTAGGCGTCTCCATTTATCTGCTAAAAACGCCAAAGTTACCCTGCGACCTTCAGGGCCTACAACAGTCTCTGTATAGCGACCGAACGGAGCAGCAAGGGGGTCTTCAAAAGTGACATGTTCATTAAATAAACGATTAGCCGTTTCGTCAAAAATCTCAGGTTCCACGCGTAGTTTGCCCATTGGT
This sequence comes from Andricus quercusramuli, assembly GCA_932178445.1. NCBI lineage: Eukaryota > Metazoa > Arthropoda > Insecta > Hymenoptera > Cynipidae > Andricus > Andricus quercusramuli. The sequence continues at coordinate 294,044 of CAKNXH010061852.1, read as the reverse complement.
ACTATATACACAGCATTTAATTCTGGATAAGAAAATAGAGATTTTTGTAGCAGACGCTTCAACTCTTATGAGGATTGTGTGGACCAAATTGTACAATTTTCAGACATGAATTAATATTTTTGTTCAACACAAAATGAGTTATTGAGTGGGAAGGTTAAGAAATTCAATATAATGAACTAAGAATGTTCACCCTCGTGTTCACCTATTCCTAACTGTATATAATTTAGACAAAACAGAAGAATTATTCCTGATATTATAAACATTTAACATTTAAGACCAGATAAACATTCTCTTGGTTCCTTCTATTCAATTTAAAAAAGTTTCAAATCGACAGCGCATCATTTTCTATGGACAAGACTTTGCAAAGAAAAAAATGTCAGTCTGTACGTATTTGCACATGATACATGCAGTTAGTAAATATATTTGTGAAGTAAATATATAAATTTAAGGTTAAAACGATTGAAATTGAACGATATCATGTTATATTATGTTATATTATATTATGATATTGTATATTTAAGTTAAATTATTCTGATTTTTGAAAATATCTTATAATCTGAAATTTCATGCTTTTCACGAAAAAGTAATAATTATTATGTCTTCTTCACAGTTTGGGAACTTGCAATGTTTTTCATTCATGTATTGGTTGAAATTATATTAAATATAGACTCACCAACAACGAGGAACAAAACCGCGAATGCACGGAATAGATTGCTTATATAGATCTTCATTTTTTCAAATAGATCTCGTGTAGGGTAACTGGTAAATTTGGTCTTTATTCACAATGTCGGGTTACTTATAAATTTCGCACTGAAGTTAAAAGTGGTGAACTTTTCTTGTTGATTTTTTCAAAAGTAAATGGTGAACGAGAGGTTAATGACTCGTTGTTGTCCAGGTGCCTGATACATTTTATCAAATTTCCTGGTGTTTCATGCTTTTTATATCTCAACGTACAGTACCCTCCCACCAATCGCTCTACCATCTATGGCGGACTTCTCCTACTCGCTTTAATCCCACTACCGGCTTTACGAAAAATGTTGACATTCAATGTAACCTATTTAATAATTCAGTTTCAATTTATGAATGGCTATCAACTTTAGACAAATATAAATTCAATACAAATTCTTTTATGTGGAATCACGTACATGCTTATTCAGAGTTCTTATGTTTTTATATGAATATAACTTACGACAAACCAGAAAGTTTTTTATCAGATATATCAGATGTCGGGGACTTTTATTTGTAATAAAAACGTATCCCTTTTCAAGCACTGGACATTTTCGATTCTCAGAAATGTTACATTTTTGGCCCACCTTAATACGTAGGGGCTTGTTTTCATGTAGTCGAATTTACATGTGAAAAAAAAACCCACGTACACATATTGTTCAAGCGCTAAAAGGAAAAAACGTATTTTATAAAAATTTACAAAAATCAATTATTTTCCAAAAAGTTTGGACAAACGAAAACAATCAATATCACGAAAGTTTTTTCACTTCAGATTCATAAGCAAGTCACTTCATAAACGTAATTTATAAGTTGAAAATTAATTTTTGTGGAAATATTAAAGAAATGCTTCAAAATATAAAACAGTGAATTCCTAATATTTTGAAGACTTTTCCCAAGAAAATAACTTTCCCTGGATTCAACCTCTCATAGACTTAACATTTGTTCATTGGAAAGCTCGAAGGTTCATCTGCACATAGTGTGATGCATAGAGAGATTGATGCTCCCGCGGAAAACTAAATTTACTATCCAATCTTAAAATTGTCGGGTGACAACAAACAACGTCACCTCCCAAAGGGGTGTCTTTCAGGCTGATACCATGAGCCTTCTGCTTTTGTGCATCACACTTCTGCCTCTATCTCTCGCACTACGAAATTCTCCTGGATAGCTCTGTGGCGACACCAACCAGCACGAGCATAAGGTCACTCATGTATTTTATATGGAGGACCTAAAGATCTATGCTTCTGGTAAAAGCAATCTTCAGAGTGCTTTGAATATCGTTAAGAAGAACACAGCAGAGCTTGGTATGGACTTTGGATTGGACAAGTGAGCCAAAATTCATCTGAAGAAGGGAAAGAATATTGGCGTTCCCAATGACCCTGAGCTTGTGGATGGTTAGTAGATATATTGACACTGGAGAGACCTATGCATACCTGGGCATGCGCGTTAAAAGGTGTCTGCGACTAACATGCTTGCCGTCCCCGTTCTACTCTACTGGCTTGGGATGGTTTCATGGACGAAGAACGAGCTTACGGCCCTTGATATCGCCACACATAAGATCATGCACGTGCATAAGAGCTTGCACATCAATTCGTCTGTTCCGCGATTATACATACATCTAACGCCGTCAAGGCAGACGCAGACATCTGAATCGCCAATGTCTTTATAATCGAATTGTTCTAAGTACAGCATACATTGTTGCAAATGGCAGAGATCCTCTCCTTAAAGTGATCAGGAAACACGAGATGATTGGCAAAAGAGCGTTCCTTCACAAAGCCGCGGAGCAAGCGGCCGAGACCCTTGGCCTGAATTTTAACATCAGAAGTGAGAAAAGTGCATTACTCCGTCCAGATGCTTCACTCCTGAAAGCCTAAGTGATGAAAACAGAGGTTGAAATATTTCACCAATAGCTAATCGACAAGAAAATGCACGGAAACATTCACAGGAATGTAGAGAAACAGTCCTTGTCGAAGGAGCAAACTTTTGCTCACCTCAGATCATCAGGGCTTCATTCAGATGCAGAGGATTTTATTTTCGCATGCCAGGACGGTGTCATACCCACCTTAGTATACCGTGACCGCATTTTATGTCAAAAAGTTCCCAGCAATAGGTGCATAGCGTGTCATGCAAACTACAGACATAATGCGGCCCTAAGAGTGCCTCATTACCATCATTGTCACTCTTACGGTATTGGCGGCGTCCCTGCCCTGGTGAATGCTCTAAGGGAGATAAGGTCAATTGAACAAAACGAGAAGTGCCAAATTTTCTGGAACTACGATTTTCAGGCAGCAGTCTTCGTTGCACACTCAAGGCTTGAAATTGTTCTCCAATACTTCGAGAAACGAACTATATTCGTGATCGAATTCTCGGCCCCGTCCAAATACAACATCACTGCCAAGGAGATAGAAAAGGAGGAGAGGTATCAAGACCTTAAAAGAGAGCTACAACAACTGTACACAAAATATTCGGTACAAGTAATGGTCGTGTTATAGGTGCTCTCGGAGTTGCGAAACTATCAATGGTTCGTAACCCTAAGGCCATACCTGTGTGCCAAAAATATGTCAAGGCACTTGTGAGATGGGTGCAGAAAGCTGTCATCCTTGGGTCGTCTCGTGTTCTCAAGACACACAAAGTTTTTGCCGGTCATTCGTTGTAATTCGATCGTGCCCTGTGACCACCCATATCACGGTCGTGAGACGTGGCCATATGTGTGATTTACCGCGGCTCTATTGGGAGCCCGCTATGTACGGATATTAGTTGTACTTAAAAATACAAACAATTTATCTGAATGATTTTTTTGGATGAAAAATAAATTACCAGAGTTATGGCATTTACAAAATTGAGAAAAAACAAAACAAAATGAAATATTCAAGCCAAATAACATACGATATCAAAAAAGGCAGGAGGAGAAAGACGTTTCTTTCTGCACACCATACAAGATTGTTATGAAAATATATTGCATTTTTTGGGGGAAATTTAAAATTCAAGTTTTGCCTGCACAAAAAAAATAATGAAAAATCAGAAATTCCATTTTGCGGCCTAACTATACAAGATACGAAAAAAGATGAGTTGACAAATATTGTGCATTCGAAGAAGGTCTACAAATTTGTTATCAATCACTTTCTGATAGGACGTGTAGTTTTTGTTTTATTCGTGACAAATAGCATCTTTAAAAAAAAAAATTTTTTAAAAAACCACACAAGATAAATGATCGTAAAAAATAACATTAAAAAGAATAAAGATGTAGAGGGTGAATTTGCTATGGTCTGAGATATCATCTTCAAGAGTGAGACTGAAGTGTGTGGTACTACGGTTGCGGGAAGAATGTCTGGTGGTGCGTAGTGGAATGCTGGAATCTAAGCAGCCGACCAAGAAAAGAGAAAAGTGTATGACAGAAAGTTGAACATGACAGGCCTTATCGATGATGAGAGAAATTGATTTGAAAATGATTATAGACACTAAAAGAAGAAAGCAAAACTATTAGTCGAGGAAAATAAAGACAAAATCAGAACAGAAGAAGAGAAGGAAATGGAAAAGGATTTTGAAGGAAGCAAGAAACTGTTTTGTAAATTGGCGATGATCAGTATGAAAGTAAGTGGAAGTATAGACTTACAAGGAAGGTACTCCAGGTGTCCCTCGCCGATTTGATTCTCCCTGATATATGTTGTAGTACTCGAAAAACTAAGTGACACGTATTTTTTTTTATCTGCGGAAAAACACTTTGAGGGGGTGAAACAACCCCTCAAAGATAGGGGTCGCAAGTGTCGATTGTATAGTTTTGTGTAGAAAAACAAAATTGATTTCGACCAAACCTACTGGGAAAGTTTCCTCATGATGAAAGATGACCAACGTAATTTTCTAAAAAAAAAAATAAAAAAATTAAGGGGATGAACCACCCCTACATAGTTTTAAAGTTGTGCTGAAAATGGCTAAATTCACAGGAAAAAATTTGAAAAAAATATATTTTGCACTTGAGATCAAAGTAAAGTTGACGTGTTTCGCAAAAAAAATTGGTTAAAAAAATTAATGGGGGTAACTACCCCAAAACACTTTTTATTATTTGGCTATGATAATATATTCTTTTGATACACAAAAAAATTGAAAAATTATTCTTATAACGGAGGAAGTGAAATAGAAGTCCATCCAACATGAATAAAAAAATTACGCGGGGGTAAACCACCCCGACATATTTTTGAAAATGTGCTGAAAATTGCTAAATTCACAGGAAAAAATCTGAAAAGAATATATTTTGCACTTGAGACCAAAATAAAGTTGACGTGTTTTGCAAAAAAAAAAATTGTAAATAAAATTAAAGGGGTTAGCTACCCCTAGACACTTTTCATTTTATGTCAATGATAATATATACTTTTCATACACAAAAAAAATTGGGAAATTATTTCTATAACGAAGGAAGTGAAATAGAGTCCATCCAACATGAATAAAAAAATTACGCGGGGGTAGACCACCCCTAAATGTTTTTAAAAATGTGTTGAAAATTGCTTAATTCATAGGAGAAAAATTTGAAAAAAACATATTTTGCACTTAACATAAAAATAAAAATCAGTTGTTTCGCAAAAAAAAAAATTCCAATTAATGGGGGTAGCTACCCCTAAAAATTTTTATTTTTTGTATATGATAATATATACTTTCCATACTCAAAAAAATTGGGAAATTAGTTTTATAACGAAGGAAGTAAAATAGAGCCCATCAAACATGAATAAAAAATTACGCGGCGGTAAACCACCCCCCAATTATGTAGAAAACTGCAAAATAAGACTTGCATCTAGCAAGAAAAATCCGAAGAAAATACCTGTTGCACACAGTATATCGAAGATTTATTGTTCAAACTTTGAGAAATAATGATATTCGTCAAAAAAGTGTTTAAAACATAATGATTTCTTACACCACGAACATCCAATTACAGCGGTATTCGTACAATCTAATATGTTACAATGTGTATGGAAAGTATATATTATCATAGACACCAACTAAAAAGTGGTTAGGGGTAGCTACCCCCATTAATTTTTTTATTTATTTTGGCGAAGCACGTCAACTTTATTTTTGTTCACAGTGCAAAAAATATATATTTTTAAATTTTCTCCTATGAATGTAGCAATTTTCAGCAAATTTATAAATATTGAGGGGTGGTTTACCCCTGCGTAATTTTTTTATTCATGTTGAACTGACTCTATTTTACTTCCTTTGTTATAAAAATAATTTCCCAATTTCTCTCGCGTATGGAAAGTATATATTATCATAGACAAAAAATAAGAAGTGTTTGGGGGTAGCTACCCCCATTTATTTTTTGAAATTTGTTTTGTGATATACGTCAACTTTATTTTCGTCTCAAGTGCAAAATATATTTTTTTCAAATTTTTTCCTGTGAATTTAGCAATTTTCAGCACATTTTCAAAAATATGTAGGGGTGGTTCACCCCCGCGTAATTTTCTTATTCATGTTGGATGGACTCTATTTCACTTCCTTCGTTATAGAAATAATTTCCCAATTTTTTTTGTGTATGAAAAGTATATATTATCATAGACATAAAATAAATAGTGTTTTGGGGTAGCTACCCCCATTAATTTTTTACCAATTTTTTTTTGCGAAACACGTCAACTTTATTATGGTCTCAAGTGCAAAATATATTCTTTTCAGATTTTTTCCGGTGAATTTAGCAATTTTCAGCACATTTTCAAAAATATGTAGGGGTGGTTTACCCCCGCGTAATTTTTTTTTCATGTTGGACAGACTTCTATTTCACTTCCTTCGTTATAAGAATAATTTCTCAATTTTTTTTGTGTATCAAAAGAATATATTATCATAGCCAAATAATAAAAAGTGTTTTGGGGTAGTTACCCCAATTAATTTTTTTACCAAATTTTTTTTGCGAAACACGTCAACTTTATTTTGGTCTCAAGTGCAAAATATATTTTTTTCAAATTTTTTCCTGTGAATTTAGCCATTTTCAGCACAACTGTAAAACTATGTAGGGGTGGTTCACCCCCTTAATTTTTTTTTTTTTTTTTTTTTAGAAAATTACGTTGGTCATCTTTCATCATGAGGAAACTTTCCCAGTAGGTTTGGTCGAAATCAATTTTGTTTTTCTACACAAAACTATACAATCGACACTTGCGACCCCTATCTTTGAGGGGTTGTTTCACCCCCTCAAAGTGTTTTTTCCGCAGATAAAAAAAAATACGTGTCACTTAGTTTTTCGAGAACTACAACATATACCAAGGAGAATCAAATCGGTGAGGGACACCTGGAGTACCTTCCTTGTTAGTGAGCATAAGAAATAGCAAAGGTGAAATCCTATATGATACCGAAGGTATACTAGACTCTTTAAGGGACTTTCTCAAGGGGTCATTAGAATACACTAAAACTGCGATAAAGAACACGATACGTTAGAAAATCCAATTGAGAAAGTCTGTACCTCTAAAGTTAGGGACCACAGGCTCTGCGAATGGATAAATTTATGTATCGCGATAGGAGAAGTCCAGATGACTGCAAAAAAGCGATTATCGTACCAATATACAAAGGAAAAAGAGATAGAAGAAATAATTATAGAGGTAACAGCTTATTAAGTACCGTAAGTAAACTATATTTTAAAAAAATATTCTTTGGCTAATGAAAATCTAAGAAGAAAAGATATGAGAAGTCCAAAGTGGACTTATGCCGGGAAGATCATGTACGGATGAAATATTTAGCTGAGAACAGATCACAGAAAAAAGTTTGAGAGTAAGGAAAAAAGTTTTCTAGGCTTTTTTTAATCTATAAAAAACGTTTGACGAGGTTGATAGAAGTAAACTTTTGGATCTCATTTTGCGGTCAAACTAAACAAGATACGTAAAAAGATGATCCAAGAAAAATTGTGCATTCAAAAAAGATCTACAAATTTCTTGGCAATCTTTTTTTCATAGGACGCGTATTTTTTGTTTAAATTCGTAAAGAAGCAGCAATAAAAATAAAATTAAAAATAAAATTTGTGGATGAGCGACACAAGCGATGAAAAAAATAATAATGCAAAAGATGTTTTTCCAAAGAAAAGCTAGGATGCGTATTTTTAGTTGAAATCGTGAAAATAACATTGAAAATAAACAAATTAAATTTATGGAAAAACGACATACAATACAATAAAATGTTTCATAACAAAATTTATTTTTTTTTTACAGGATGCACACTTTTTTCAATCCATATTATGAATTATGTAATAGTATATACATTTTTCGAAATCATACATTTTTTAGGGTGATTAAGAATAGAATTTAATGCAACATAAGAAAACAAATATTGAAGTAATCATGATAAATAAAATTTGCACTTTATATTGCAATATCTGAACGAGCAACCCCAGACCGAGGTACATAAATAAATGTATTATTCCTTTGATATAAAAGTGTTGAATATAATGGAGAAAAATTCATGTTTTGGAGAAAATCGAGTGCGGAGCACGAGATGGGTGATGAGAATGTGTTCGTTAAAGCCGAAGGAGCTTCATTAAAAGAGAATTCGCAATCAAAATTACAGTTGTAATTTTAAGTATTCTTTCTGTTTTTTATTCTCCTTATTTTCCATTGAAAATTGCAGTTATTTGGCAACCTTTGTGCAAATAAGTGCCTAAAACAGGATATTTCATTTGAATAGCTTTTTTCCTCATGCAAAAGATACTTTGAGGTCTTTCTGAATTTTGATCTGAAATGTTCAACTTTTTGGCTACGGTAATACAAATATCTGTTTTATTTTAGAAGAATATATATTCAGAAAGAAAAAAGAAATTGTTTGCGAAATGATTCTTTCGAGTATTAATTTATTATTTGTTGATCACCGAAAAGCCAAAGCAAAGCAAAAAATGTGAGAAAAACCCGCAACTTCTGAGCAATTATCCAAGAGAAGATAGTTATAAACAATAATAGATTGTTTAAACCATAATCTCTTCAAATTGCATTAATTATTACCCCATTACGTGATAAGCGGACAAAAAATTAAACATTTCAGAAAAAACTACAACTGTCTAGCATTAATATAGGATGAGATAGTTATAAACAATAACAAATTGTTTGAACAGTTACGTTTGCCAAACTGTATTAATTATTACCTTGCTCTAAGTAAAAATAAGTGGATAAAATGTGGTATTTTTTAGAAAAAATCAACTCTTTCTAGGATTATTCGAAGAAAATGTTATTGAAAATAATATTAAATTGTTCAAGCAATTAGGTTTGTTAACTTGAATAATTATCACCTAAGTCCAATTGAAAAGTTGAAACTGAATTCAAAAAAGCGGAAAAACGCGCGACTTTCAATCTCCATTCTAAGATAAAATTGCTTAAAACAATAAGAAATTGTTAAGAAAATGTACCTAAACATCCAATTATCAGTATAAAGTACTACTTTATGTACTAGAAACACATTGTATTTTGAAAACCGCAAAAAATCACCATTAGCGCAGAGAACTTGCAAAATACAATTTTTAATTTGTAGATTTTTTTGGGTCCATAAGAACCGCCTTATAGGGTCTGATATTTCAAAAATAATTTTCGTTGCGTATTTCATGGCTAATTTTTAAGAGAAATGCTGAGTTTCAACTCGATTAATCTAATACTGACGATACTGAATAAAATTTGCAAAGACGTCTTTTTTTCTAACAGTAGTAGCGCGCTACTTGTGCCAGCTTCTTCTTATCACTAGCATATCACTATAATAACTTTTTATTTGTAATATTTGTGCCATTATTTTTGTATTTGTTTATTATGTGTCAGAGATTCATAAAAACGTTTCAAAGAAATATAATTTGTTACCCAGGCACGAGGGGAATAAGTATCAACTTCAGTGCTTGAAGAAGTACATGTAAGTTTTTAAGCGTTTTGCTCTCCGAACCAAACTGGGTGGAATTCAACTAATTACTAGTGGAATTTTACAAATTTAATTAGCGAAAAGTGACCCACTAAAGATTGGTGGAAAATTACCAATTCGAGTAGTCGAAATATTTGCTAATTCAATAGTGGAAGACTAATTGTTGGTAAAAAAAGATTTCTCAGAGCTGTATATAATAATTTCAAAACAGTTTAAACCATGGAAAACGTGAAAGACAGAAAAGTTTAATAAAACGACGAGATGGCATCCCATTCTTATCTCTATTGAAAAAATAAGGAGGCCATATTCTGATATCGTGAACGTGACGTAGCCTGCCTGAATTTATTATTCTTCTAATCGTTTGAACAAAGTTAAGAAAAATGAGAAACTTTCAGAATCTTTAAATTACTGTGGATCAATGGACTCGAAGTTAATTATATGTATTCAGCGTCTTTATGCGTTACTTTTCAACAGAGTTCTGTTCTCGATTTTTAAAATTGTTTTCGGTTGTATATTCTCCATATTTCACATACAAAATTGCAATTATTTTGCAAACTTAGGGAAAATTATTTGCCTTAAATCAGCATCAGCTTGAATATAATATGCAATTAGGTACCTAAAATAGGTTATTTTATTTGTATAGCTTTTTTTCTTATACAAAAGATACTTTGAGGTCTCTTTAAATCAAAATTTGTAACATTCAACTAGTTACAAGTGAAATTTCACGGATTCGATTAGCAAAAAGTGAGCCGCCAAAGATTAGTACAAAATTTATTAATTCGATTAGTCCAGATATTTCCTAATTCAATGGTGGAAAGCAACTGATTGCTTGATAAAAACAAGTAAATGTACTTAGGACTGTAATGATTATTGAAAGAGGGTATAAAAATGGAGAACGTGAAAAATATAAATGTTCAACAAAATAACCCGATGTCGTTACTAGGACTATAAATTAATTATAAGATGATCACATCATATTACATTTTTACAAAAAAGAAAAAAAAGTGCAGTAAATTCCAATCCTTGGTTTTTTTCCAGTGTGTAATTCCAATCATACATTTCACATTAATAGCACTTTCTAAATATATAAAAAGAATAAAATTCACATCTGTATCAGCATGGTGATTCAATTTTCAAGTTTATACAGGTGTAGCACAAGATAAAGTTTTATGATTGGTCTGACTATAGTATAAGATAAGAAAATGTAAAAATTTGAATATCTACAAAAAAGAAATCTGGATGATTGAACGCGTCTTCTCAAATTATTACGCTTTTATGAATTTATTGGATAAGAAAAAAATGTACATTGAATGAAAAATATATCGGTGTGAATACGGACGATAAAATATTTTTTGAAGGAATATTTAATATCGTTCATATTCAGACGGTAACTGTCGAAAGAATTATCGGTTTTTGATAGGACTTCTCTAAATTAAAATTATTGAAGTTTCTCTGAATACTAGTTAAATAGTTAGAAGAGAAAAATGAGCCATTGAATTAGTACTACTATGTTAGTTCTAGTATGAATCAGTGAAAAACTACTCATTCACAGTAAAAAAACTACCAGTACCATCATTAAAAACCCTCAATGAGTACATAAATAGTTTCCTATTGTAATTTAGTAGGAAACTACTAATTCATTGTAGAAATGTTATTATTATAAAGGCAGTGTCAATATGTACCGAAAAAATCCGGCAATTTATACTGAAATTTCGGTACCAATAATCCCTTTTTCAGGACCTACGGGCTATTTCCAAGGAAATTGGTGAACAACTCTGCATTACTTCGTTAATACAGAAACAATGTACTATTTTGAATAATATTCTCTTTGAATAATGTTAGAAAGTTGCGGATGTTTCTGAAATTTTCAAATTTTGTCCACTTTTTACTTGCTGAGATAATTATTAATGCAAGTTAATATACAGAGTTGTTGAGAAAATTGATTATGGTTTATAACTATCTTCTCTTAGACTGATTCTAGGAAATTGCGCATTTTTCTGAAATTTCTAGCTTTTCTTTGACTTTTTTGTTTTTAGTAAATACTTCAATTCAAATTTACATTCATAATATAATCCACGTAGAAAATTTGAAGAATATTTGGAATACCTGTTTTATTTCAGGAAAATATATTCACGAAAAGGAAGATTGTTCAAAAAATTATTTTCTTGATCGTTCATTCATTATTTGTTTATAACTTAAAAGCCAAAGCAAAATTAAAAATTTTAGAAAAAACCCGCTACTTTGTAGCAATTATCTAGGAGGTGAGAGTTATTAACAATAATACATTTTTCAACAATTATGTTTGTTAACTGTTCTTTACATTATAATTAAACTAAAAACAAACTTTCAAACAAATAAAATGTTGAAGTTCGTTAAGATACATGCTATTTTATCGATTCTTATCGATTTATTCAATTTTTTGAGAAATTGGATAAAGTATAATTTTATAGATTTTTGGGGAAGGCAACAATATTATGAACCATAAACTGCTATTCATATTTTGCGTTGCTTCTAAAAAGAATGAGATTTCAAATTGCTAAAAATAAAAAAAATGTTTTTCTCAAAAAGGCGTGGTACGATAATAAACGCTCTCAATTTTTTCAATTCAAATACTCATAACTTTGTACTAACAATACATCATTTTTAGAAGAAACAAATTCATTGTTCGGAATCTATTATCCACGGAGTAAATTCAAAACTAAAAATTAAGAAGTAAATTCAAGTAAATTTATGAAGTAAATAGAGTAAAATAATTAATTGAAAATTGAATTGCCTTAAAAATATAAAATATAAGTTGACTCAAATATGAAATTCTTATAATTTTCGGAAATCATTAAAAGGATTTTATTGCACAATATTTAAAGTCTCAATTTTTGTCACTCACTAAATAAATTGAATTACAATATAACGTTTTTATCAAACATTCAAAATACATCAAATATTTTACTCTTTTTCATTCAAAAACTATATATATATATATATATATATATATATTAATTTAAAAAAAAATCCTGCACAAAAGACGACTTTTTAACAAAATAATTAAACTTTCAACAAAATAATTGATTTTTCAAAATAGAGAGATGAGTTCTCAGCAAAAAAATGGGTAATAATTGATATGTCATGAAAAAATTAAATTTCATCCAGAAACACGAATTTTGTAACCAAAAAGACGAATTTTTAACCAATAAATAATGTTCAGTCGTGAAAGAGAAGGAAGCTCAGCTGAATTGTGGAACCATCAAGCCAAAAGACAAATTTTCTGTGAAAGAAATTGAACTTTCAACCAGAAAATATAAATTTTCAGCAAAAAATTAATTTTCATCAAAATAGTTACATTTTCAACCAAAGAGTAAACCTTGATTAAAAAAGCACACTTTGAACAAAGGAGTTCAACTTTTACCCATGCGGTTGAATTTTTAATTAGAAAAGGTACGTTTTCAACAAAATAGTTCAATTTTGAACCATAGAGATGAACTTTCAACTAAAAATATAAATCTTCAACAAAAAATTGTTTCTTAACGAAGTGGTTCAACACGTATTTAGAAACGAGAAAGAAAGATCAAGTTCGTTAACTGGCTATTTTAGATGAAAATTCAAAAAGTTAGAGCATTTAAAAAATTTTGGACACCATTTTTTTCAAGATTTAAAAATTCTATGTACTGCTGCTCATAGTACTCTGGAATTTGAACCATTGATCCTTACATGACACTTTTTTCGATAAAAGGAAAATTATCAGAGTTATAGAATTTTCAAAATGCAGAAAAAACGACAATGAAGATTTTAAGCCAAGCAACGCACGATATGAAAAAAGGCACAAAAATAAAACGTTTCTTTCTGAAATCCCTACAAAAATATCATAACAACTTTTTGAATTTTCTTGGAAAATCAAAAATTCAAATTTTGATCGCACAAAAAATAATGAAAAAACAAAAATTCCATTTTGCGTCAACCCAAATAAAAAATCCTTGACTTAGTTTCGACATGAATTGCCCCAATTAAGATATGCTGGAGTCGAAAATTCGACTTCAGCATGCCTCATTTTTAAGACAGAGCCAGACTTCAATTTATGTCTTGGAGACAAGTTTCTGTGCCTTGAGGACATGTATTCATATCTTGAGTCGAATTTTCACGACTCCAAGACGAGCGGTTTATAATTTCAAGTAGATACCTGCCCTGAAAAAAAGCGTCATTCTGAGTGCCATAAAAACTAATCTTGGTTAATGATTGAGCAATTTTGTATATTATCATACAATATATATATTAGGGTGGTCCAAAAAATGCTTTTCGAGCATGCTTATGAAATGG
>CAKNXH010061852.1:246297-279763 GCA_932178445.1 Andricus quercusramuli | reverse complement strand
CATTTATGGATTTTCATTTGTGTTAAACTTGTTTGGCGACGATATCGAAAATGTTGTTTGTTTTTACGTCTTACTAACGGCTTGAGAGATCTTTATAGAAAATTGCAATTTGCATTTTTTTGAAAGAAATTTGTTTAGGGTTATAGTCGATCATACGCATAAATTCTGAATTTTCGAATTAATAATAACTAATTAAATAATTATAAATTTTTCATTTATCAATTTTGATCCTTCGCATCTGTTAACAGTCTTATTTCTGAGTCCAAGAAACTAGACAAAAGTTGTTCATCCGAAAAAGAACTACAAATTTATTATTGATTTTGTTTTCATGAAACGTGTTGTTCTTATTTTTATCGTAAAAAATAACATGAACAAAAATATTAATTTTTTGAAGAAAAACAGAAGGTATGGAAAAAATTAATGCATAAAATTTATTCTCCCAAAAAAGATCTACAAATTTGTTATGAATTATTTTTTGATAGGATCCATATATTTTGTTTAAATCGTAAATAATAAGCTTGAAAATAAACAAATTAAGCTCCTGGAAAAACGATACAAAGTGCAATATAATGTTAATTGAAAAAAATTGATTTTCACATTCTCATCAGAAAAGGTATTGATTCGTGTAAAATTTGACCCCCACACCCCGCCCTCGTTTTCGCCGAATATTTACGTTTTGAGATCCTCTAAATCCGAAAAACACGTTTTCGCGAATGACTTATGATTTTTTTCGATAAAAAAAATATTTAGAGTTGGAATTTGCAAAGTTCAAGGTAACAAACGAGAATAAAAATTATAAGCCAAAGAACACATGATATGCAAAAAAGACAGGCGGTGAAAAACGTTTCCTTTAAAACACCATACAAGATTGCCATAACAACTAATGTTGTGTATGTATTTATCTCGCGGTACACTCTCGGCCTTTGTGCTTATCCCACATTTGTGCATAAACTTTTGAAAACTAAAGATCAAAGCATCGACAATAGTTACTTTCATGATGGTGAATTCTCTTTCTATAAAGCTTTAACGAACACATTTCCATCACGTATCTCGTGCTTCGCACTAGATTTTGTAAAAACTGCGGAAATATCTTTATTACGTTCAACACTATTATATAAAATATATATGAAATTTATTTCCATACCTCGGCCTGGGACTGCTTATTCAGATACTGCAAAAGAAAAAGAACAAATTTCATTTATCATGATTACTTAAATATGTGTTCCTCATTTTGCATTGAATTTTATCCTCAACTGAACCCTGAAATTAAGAATTTGTTTCAATCAATAAAGTAAGCAGACAAAAAGACTGAAATTCAGGCAGTAAAGACCTAAAATTAAGATAGTAAAAACCTAAAATTCAGGTGGTAAAGACCTGAAATTAAGACGATATTTATACTGTAAAGGTACTGTAAGGTTGAGATGACATTGAACTAAGGACTCTTCTTGCTGGAAATAAGTCGCATATTAATACTGAAATTATGCATCTCCTCACCCCCCCCCCCCCCCCGTCATCCCGTAACCCATGAGCCCTAGCCTGAAATCACATAAATTATAAAAATAATCTTTATAAAATCTTTTTGGATTTTCTATAAATTCACACGTAGAACACTTTGTCTGCACCGAAAATCTAAGTTTACACTAAATATATCAGCAGAAAATTCAGTTTCGACTTCGAAAAACAGTAAATAGACAGTTCACGAGTGACTTTTTAACTGAATACAATTCAAGATACCAATACAACTCGGTTGTGTTCGAGAATTTTAGGGACTTACGAAAAAATGTCACTTGAAACGCAGACTATATTCTAGAAACGGAGCAGAATAACAAGACCGCGTCGTGCGCATGTTCAACCTGAAATTCAGTAAGGCATACTTCTCAATTTTATGTAACAAAAGGCTTACATGTTATATCAGGTTGCCTTCAACTTACTTTTAGAACTGCATATTGAAAGTTAGGTGCATAGTTTATTTTATTTAGGTCGAGAAATTCTTATTTCTTATTTAAGATAAGTAAGTTATTTATTCAAGATCGTATGTATACTTAAATTTGGCTGCTTCCTTATTTCAAAGTCGAATTTGAAATTAAGTCGAATACAACTCCAAGCATTCTTTTCTACTGTGAACCGTACAGAGAATTTTTGAATCTTGAAAAAAGTAGTCTTAACAATTTGGAAAATGCTCTAACTTTTTGGATTTATATCCAAAATGGCTGATTTACGAAATGTACCTTCAGGTTAGGACACTTAAAGTGTATTCTAATGGCCAACCGATCTGTCAATTCTTCTGAAAATTATAGTGCTAACAGACTAAAAATCAACGTTTAGTACGCTGCTTTGCAGAACAAGGAAGCAGTGATAACATTCTTTATTTGGCTTCTTGATTAGTATTTGTTCGCAATATATTCAAACAAAAAACATTTTCGAATCAGGTGACAAATCTTAAATGTAGTGACCGTTCTCTTGTTTTTCGCTGCAGTACGTGTATACACGTGTTTTATAAGTAAAGGGTTGATGTCTAGATTTAATGGCTTGATATTTATATAGATTGCTGCTTCAAATTTCAAAATCCAAGATCATAAACGGCAGAATAATTTTTTCTCAGTGTAGTGCACAAATTTTAAGATATTGTGTAAACATGAGTTTTCTTTCTATCTACAAACCTACAAATCTACACGGAAAAATCGTGGCGTTGTTTGTTGGAATCAGTGAGGCTCGTTAAATCACTTTAAAACGATTCTGTTGCGAATAGATAGTGGGGGAAAACCAATTCCTTCCACATATAGGGTTAACTTATACTGATAGTTGGACAAATAGTGTTACTCTAAATCGTTGTAGGCGGTTACTTTTAACTTTTTTCTAACAAAGATTCAAATTTTTGGACTCTCTATTTATAATATTATTTCTTCTATCTACTTTTTAGTCAAGTTCCCTTTTAAAAGAAAAAAAGGGTTTCCGTGAAAAAGTTAAGAAGAAGCCGGTGGTCGAGTAAGGTTTTTAGTGGTCAGGCAGCATGTGTTGTCACAGTCAGACAGTATTTTAATGCATCACAAATTCCTATTTTGAGTTAATAGGCTCAATAATGCACTACTTCAAAATACTAAAAGTAAGAATATTTCAAAAAATGCGTTTTGAATCAAGTAAATAATATTTTGAAAAAATGTGACAGAAAAGTAAAATATTGGACATATCTATTAGGTTAGCGAGGTGAGACTTATTTAAAATATTATAAATAATTTCATTTCAATTCGCAATAAAAAATGCCATCATGTTTCTCCAACTATTGAAATTTCACAACAAAATTGGATAGCTTTCTCTAAAAACAAGTAAAATTATAAATTCTATTTCATAAAACTTATGACTACGTTTTAGTTATCTCCTGACTTCGAGATGAATATAGCGCTAATTCAACATAGGAATACATTTGAAAGAGGTTTGAAATTTACAATTGAGTTTTTAACAGTTTATGTTCGAATTATAAAGATTGAAAAGCCCTATCTCAAATCATTATAAGATGAATTCACAGAAAAAACTAAGAATCAAATTTGTTGCAGGAAATATTTTAAGCGATGAAGTTTTGTTCAGCCAACTTCGCGTCTTTCAAAATACATGTGTTTGTCATGGAAAAACAAAAGAAAGTTCAACCGATATTTGCGTAAAGTTTATCCTTTCTCCTGTGAAGTTAATTTTTGTTGCAGAGAATCTTTCGTCGGAAATCGATGTAAAGTTTATCTTCTGTTTTTTCTGTGTTGATAGCATAACTATGGTTTTCAAATTTTTATGCTTTGGGGCCGTTAAAAAAATACCTAACCCTTTTTCCTGACATTTTTGGCCCCCCCCCCCCACAATGCATTTTTCTCCTCCAAAAAATTAGTAATTTTGATTAAAAAATATGTAATAATCTTAGGAAACTGAGCCGCCTCAATTACTAATTTATCTGAAAATCATCATATTTTTAACCAAGTAGAGTCATTTCATCCTTGAACGAGATTGACATTGATTTTTTGATTTCTTCAAGAATATCGAGAAGTTCCTGTAGAGATCAATCATTTTCAGATAAATGATTATATCACTGTCCTTTTTCTCTATATTGAAAAGACAAGTGTCCTTTTTTCGCTTGAAGATTCAAACAAAAAAGCATAAATCATTAAAACATTCAATTTACTCCATTATTTCTCATTATTTTTCTTTTCTGAAACGCTCGCGCAGGCAACCCATCTTGCATACGCACACAACAGCCTGTCCTATGTTCGTAAACACTTATATCGCACGTGTTTCAGATTCATCTCCCTAAACTATTTAGCAAGTTGCGAAACCGAAGGTATGACGCTTATTTCTGTAAGTTATTTGAATGTCATAAATTTTTTTGTCCTATTTCAAGACGCGACTATGAGGCAGATTATACGGTATGTGACATTGTACAATTTAGAGAGAATATAATGACTTATATGTCGCAAAAGAATAATGAATATTAGCAGGTTGGTAGGCATGTATGCTGAATTAAATGCGATTCATTTTCCGTTGAAAAAATAGAACAAAAAAATTAAGAAATGGAATAATTTATTTTTTTTCTTATCCAGCGCTAGTATAAAAACTTCATTTTTCAGTTGAAGTAGTACTATACTGTAAATACCAAGTCTTAAATTATTTTAAACCTTTTAAAAGAGACATAAATATATGCGCACCGAGAAAAGGACAGTACATTTGAAAAGTATATAAACATTGAACATATGGAAAAAGGAGCTATAAAATCTGTGATACAAAAAAGAAACCAAGAATGGAAAGGGAGTAAATTAGTCGTCGTTGATAAACCATGTATAGTAATGAATTAGAGAATAATATTAATGGGGTAAAAAATAAAATATCATGCAACCAAATATTTTTGACACATTGAAGCAAGGAGAGACATGACTTTGTCAAAATACAGCATTATTATATTTACAAATAACGAACAAATGTTACATGTAGCACTTACTGTCATACATAAATGAGAAAAATTGACAAAAAAAAAATTAATTGATCATGGAAATTTGGAGGGCTTATTTTTATCATGGACAAGCATAGAAAATAAGAATAGGTTGAAACAATGCAAATCAATAAAAAATGGTGCATTGTTTATAATAAATTAATGAGAGGAATAATAAAGACTATAGTAAAGACTATAATAATAGTATATAGTATCCATAATTTTAAATTAATTTTTAACGTATTAACAAAATACCTGAAATTATATAGTATTTGAATTTTTTCAAATTGACACACTCTTTTCTCCAGATATATTGAAAATTACAACAGTCTTATAAAAGAAAACTTCGATTAGATTTAGTTAGAAGCGAATATTCTTAATAAAGGTTTGCAGTCGTTTGTTCGAATTTACAATACGCTTGGAAAATTGAATTTCTTGAAATATAAAAAAATCTATCTGTGCATCGAACCGGCTTGATTTCCTAAGATTATTACATATTTTCAAATCAAAATTACTCCTTTTTGGAGAAGAAAACTGCAGCGAAAAGTCATGTCGAATCTTCGAAATCCTTTATAAGTTGAAAATTCAACTATTTTTAACACTTATACACGAAAAAATTATTACTAAATTTTAAAAAACGGACAAGTAAACGCGTTTTCTTGATTCAATGATATTTTTTTTTCATGTATGGCCGGTATCTAGGATTATTCTCCCCAAATTATTCAACATGTTGTAAAATCGAAGGTTGTGACGCTTATTATTTTCGTGAGTTATTTGAATTTGATAAATTCGCTTGTGCTCTTTTGAGACGTGAACATGGAGCAGATCACGGTGTATGAAATTGTACAATTCAGAAGAAATGAAGTGACTTTTATTTCACAACGAAATAATGAATATCTGGTTGTGAGGCATAACAAAAAACTTACGTTTTAAGTACACCCTCGCAAATGTTAAATTTGAGATACGAAAATAAAGAAGTCTAAAAATCGTTTTTTTTTCATTTATACTAATGTATCTGTTCGTTACAAAATATAATTAGAGAATGAGTTTGCATCCCATTTAGGGATCCTATTAAAAATATAAAGAAACATCTTAGCTGCATCATGCCAAACTGTGATATTATTTACCATGCTTCCATTATATCATACTTTATACGAAAACCGTTGATGAATTTTGAAAAAATCTTCAAAAACATAAGCTCAAAAAAATGTAATTAGCGTAACAGAATTGAAAGAAAGGCTTAAAACTAGACAGGTATGTTTCTCAAAATCAGTGTGATCGGTAAATTATTCGTCCAGGCGTCCCATGAAAAATCGCGCTTTAATTGATGCATGAAATTTATCTTCAGATTCCTATAGCTGAACAATAATTCACCTTCAACAATAACTGAAGCAAAAAATGGGGTTCTGTTCATTGCAACGAGCCCATTTGTCTGACAGGAGAAATTTTAGTTAAAAAATGTATGTTTCAGAAAGATCTACAAAATGACCAGTCATACGTCCGCTCATTTTCTTTACTTTTGAAAAAACTTAAAACCGTCCAAAATCGCATTCTCTTGAATATATATAATTATTATGCAATAATCAAGCAACGAGTTTCAAACTTTCAGGAAATATGCCAAATAATAAGTTTCAAGTGTAGTTGGAAACGCGGCCAAGATCTTCCTTCATATTTTAATAGGACCCCTAAATGAGGTTTCACAACATGTTAAATAATTTAGTACGATTAATCTCAGATAGGTGCGATATAAATGTTCAAGAACGTATGCCAGGCTATTTTGTGCGTTTGTAAGGTGGTTTGTGTGTGAGTGTTTCAATAAAACAAAAATTATGTTAAATAATGAAATAAATTAAATGTGATTTAATAATGTATGCTTTCTTGTTTAAATTTGTCATAAAAAGGACACTTGTTCTTTGAATAAAGGGAAAAAGGACAATGATAAGGATGATTAAGGACAACGATGTATGATTATTTAATCATGTATCTGGAAATGACTTATCTCGACAGGAACTTCTCGATATTCTTGAAGAAATTAAAAATCATAGTAATTCTCATTCAAGGTTGAGATAACTCTACTCGGTTAAAAAGATAATAATCTTCAAGGTTATTAGTAATCTAACATATATGTATTCATTTAGATTAATAATTTCATTGGAAATTATTATGTTTTTAACTAATTCGAATGGAAGTTTCGACTCACCTCTTCATCCACGTCCGAATCAATTGAATCCTCCACTAACATACTGTTGATAATTGCATTTTGAATAGAATTTTCAGGATTTGTAAAACTTGAAATTTAATTCAAATTTTGAATCTTGTGAATATATTTCACGCTATTCAAATAAAAAACGAATACTTTGGTGCTGATCTTTCCTTAGAAGGCTCTCCAGCCAATTGTAAAATGGAAATTAATTTCGATTTTTGCAATGATTCAATGCTAAATTAATTTATGAAATTTCACTTTCATTGAAACAGTTCTGATCTTTCAAAAATTGTCTTCAAAATTGATCGGAAGATAGACATGAGGCGATATGGTTGGGAAAAAATAAATGCACGAGAAGTTGGCTTCAGAATATGTTTCGAAAACGAACGAGAGTTCTTGGGGAACATGTGCTTCTATCAATGTTATCTTAATTTTATATTTTAAAACATATTGCAGAAAACATTTTTGTTCCTTATGTGAAATTTCATTCTTGGTCCTTATCCAGTTTGAACTATCATGTCTTCAACTTTATTTTAACATGACAGAGCTGAATAAAACGCTCTATGTCCATTTTTAGACTGAACTTCTGTGAATGCACTATTGGCAAAAGTTGGTGATAATGGACTTGGATTTAGAGAAAAATTTCAAATACAAAATTAAGTATTTTTTAAAGACCTACAACTTCTCTCGAAGACCTTTTTCTCTAAAATTTCATTATATCAAAATTTAGTGAAGTTTTTCCAAATCTTTTGCATGCATAATTTTTTTAATTTCCCTTCCATATTTCAAAAAAATCTATATCGTTAAAATGTATTTAACAATTTTTATATAGTGACTGTTGAAAACTGTATTGCAAGAAGAAAATAAATGATGGATTCTATAATTAAGGTAAATCGAAATTGATCTCTTAACTGCATATCCGAAAGAAGAGTAATTGATTTATTGTACCAAGCATTTGTTTTTTTTCTACTCTAAATTTATTCCTTCATTATTCGCTTGTTTCGATTTTCATCATGAATTTTCTTTTCGTGCTTGAATCCATTAATCTTTTATGCGTTCATTCGAAACGAAACTTATAATTTGGTTATTATCCCCAAACGACGTGTATTTAGGGAATTTATTCAGCGTCGCTGCTGAAAGTATTGACTTTTTCACATAATCTCTTTCTACAGTTCAATTTAGGCTGAGACTGACAAACGTTATCATTGTGTTTTATCAACGTCCAAAATAAATAAAAACTGGCACATATACTGCGAATGAAGACGTTTTGAGCAACGTAATAAAAATCAACTAGGCCGTTGTTGATATCGGCATACAATCAACTAACAATACAATTTTTCATGTCATTCTAGATTATTTTTGCAATCGGCGTATTCTTAATTATCCACAAGATATTTTTTTGTAATTATCGCGATACAAACGAATATGATAATCTTGAATATAGATTTTCATTTTTATTTCTAAACTTCTTTAGTTTTTAGTATAAAATATACAATATTTTTTTTAGTCAGACATTGACGTGTAATGTTTTTACTTTAGTGGTTATGAATTTCAAATTATATTTTTCCTATTATATTTTCTCGGGCTTCACAATTTAACCTCTCCAGTCTTAAGCTTCAAGCTTAAGTGACGAAGCTTCGGAAACAAGCGATTACGATTGTGTAGGGAACTTGACCCTTATTTGTTGCTTGAACAACGACATCACAAGTAATTTGATTGGACATTTAATCGATTTCATAGCTTTACTACCTGTTTAGAAATGTATCAGCTTCTCATAAGGTAATCGATTTTATAATTTTATTAGATTATGTTATTTTCATTAAATATGATGTTGAAGTTCCTATGAAAACTACAGTTTTTACAAAAACTATCAAGCAATTAGTCAAAAACCATTATTTTCAAATAATTAAGAACTTCACTTATAAGTTCTAATACATAAAATATGGCCATTAAACATATAAAAACAATACAAATGAATATTCGTTTAATTTTAAATTATTCTGCTTTAGTATGAGAAAAGGGTTTAGTCACTCTTGCAATCTTTTAAAACTCATTAAAACTTTCAACATTTCTGAAAATTCCTTGGAATCTTCAGAAAGCTCATCAAATCATTTACACTCATTTGAAACATCATAAAGTCCCTTTAAATGATTTCAAGTGCTTTGAAAACTGTCTAAATTTTTTTTTAAATCCGTCATCATCATTTTAACATTTTTAAAATCTGTTAAAATTACTTGAAATCCTCAGTCCGATTGAAATCTTTTGGAATATCTCGCAATCTTTTAGAAATCCTCTGAAATTTCTTTAAATGTTTGGACATCACTTGAAATCGTGTGAAACCTCTTGAAATCCTTAAAAATTCATCAAATCTTTTGGAAGTACTTGAAACATTCAGAAGTTCTGTAATATTCCGTGAAATATTTTGAAACCTATTGAAAAATTTGACAATATTGCTCAAATCTCTCAGAATCCCTTGAAGTCTTTTGAAATTAGTTGAAATCTTTAAAAATCCTGTGATATCTCCTAAATCCTTTCATGGGCCATGACATCTTGAAAGATTCTTGAAAATCATCTGAAATATTCTTAAATCTGATACAACTCATATAGATATTCTGTGAAAGTCTTTGAAATTTTCTACCATTCTCTACAGTCTCAAAAAATTATTTGAAGCGACTTGAAATCTTTTTAAATTTCTTGAATTACCATAACATTCTTTGTAATCTCTTTAATTGGTCTAAAATTCCCTGAAATCCTTGGAAATTCTCCGAAATATCTTGAAATCTGTTCAAATTACTTTAAATAATTAGGAATCCCTTGAAATATTTCGAGATACTTCGGAAACGTTTTTTTTTAACTTTTCAGAACCCAAAGATCTCTCCTAAAATCTTTGGAAACTTTGGGGAATTTTTGAAATTTTAATATCTGGTGTGCACTCAAAATTCGAATGATCGACTGCCCGAAAATCGAGTTTTATTCTCTTAACAAAGTAGACAATCTAAAGTCTGAATTTGCAAGAACAAAGTAATAGGGATCCAGAATAACAATCACAAATTAAGTTAGCGGTAGGGAAAATCACCCTACAGTAAGCAGGAAATAATTCAACAGCATTTAACTGTTTCAGTTTTCGAAAATAAAGAAATATTATCGTTTTTAAATAAAGCTTACATATTCAATTGCGTATTCTTATAGAAAAAAATATCACGAAATGAGTCAATGAGCATGACAGAAAACTCAAATCTCGATAATTATAATTTATCATTAGTATATTCACAATAAGAATAAGTTTATTGAGTGCATAATAGTTGAAAGTATCATTAATTTACAAAAATCATAGAAGCTTAAATTTTTCAATTTTTTTTTATCTCTGATATTCCGTGAGATTGGTACGAGATACTTAATTATCACACCATTCAGCCTGAATTGTGATGACAGAAAAGTGCAAACATTTTACATACCTTAGGCCTAAAAATGATATATTTTGCGAGTGACTCCTTAACACAACTAAAATAGATGGGCTTTATAATACCTACAAATTGACCTTATTTTTAGTTTATTATTTTTAAAAACTTGAATTTAAAAACTTCTCTAATAAAAATACACAAACAAACATAACCTTTTACTTCAAACAACTGCGAGACAGTTGCAGAGCTGCCACTTTTGACAGTGAAATTTCTCGCAATTTTTAGATTGTCTACTGTTGGTTATCTACTGTTGGAAAGTGTAATGTCAGATAAAAGGTTCTACAATAATTACGAATAATACAGAAATAACGCGTTGTATCAATAAATATTGTTCATGAAACTTCAAACTTTGACACTAATTTATCTGTCCGATATTTTTCAGATATTTGTTAGAATCACTCTCTTTAGATATAGGACTTGAGAAGTGTTTTATAACTTCTTTGATATAATCCTATGTAATTTGTTGTTATTCCTGTTAAATTTCTGTATGAAATCTTGCAAGCCCTAATTACATTGTAATCCTTTAGAATTTCCAGAAATCCTTCGAATCTTTGAAGCATGATATTTTTAGAAATTTGTTCAAACCCCTTTCCATCATTTGAACTAATCTTTCGAAATCTTCTAATAACCATCAATGTTTTTGTAATTCCTTGTAATAATTTATAATCTTCCTGAATCTATCTTTTCAAGTTCTCAAATTTTTTGGGGCTTGGAAGTTTGAAAATATTAAATGTTTAACATTTTCTGCCTGATGAAATATTAACGGAAACTTTCATACACTTTGAACAAGCTGAAAGTTAGTCGATTCAATATAAAAATTTGTACTTTCTACAAATTTTAGTTGGAAATTATATTTGAAATGGATATTTGTTCCAAAATTTCGGTACACGTAGCCACGGACAAATTTTTAGGACTTGAAAGTTTCAAAGTATTTAATTTAAAATTCTCACAATTTTCATTTATTTTTGTTAAGTATTTAATTGCAATGGTCTAAACTTTCAAGACTTCCAATTGTAAACTTTGCGTCATTGTCAATTTTTCTAATGTAAAATCGACAAAAATAGACTAAGTGTTATTCCTACGAATTCTGAAGGAGAAACCTGAGACCTATAGAAAAAAGTTTTTTAGGTTGAAATTATTTATTTGAGATATTTTATATAAATTTGTGTTTTAGCTTCAATTTTAGGTAAAACCTACAGTTTTTATTTAATATTAATTATCAAGAATTGATTTTCTTCATTAAAAGATTCTTTACAATCATGATTGGTTAAGTATTTTATTTTTTCCAGAAATCATACAGTTATTATTATTGTAAGCCCGTTTTTTTCTTAATAATTTGAATTTTTTTAAATATAATCAAACAGAATTATAAAAAATCTTTCATGAACAATGGTAAGAAGGATTATAATAGGGAAAGTCAAAATAGCGGTGGTTTGTGTATATAGAAGAAGAGGGGAAGAGGAAGGTTGGAGAGTAATAAGGAGGTGGATGGAGGAAAAGAAGGAAGAATTGGTTTTGATAGGAGGTGACTTAAATGCCTGGACTGGCGAGCAAGGGGGAGGGATTTGGGATGAAGAAAAGGAGGCATATATGAGGAGCTCCAAACATAGGGAGATAGACCGGGAGGGGAGGAAGTTACTAGACATAATAGGAGAAACCGGATGGTTTATATGTAATGGCAACATGAAAGGAGATGAGAAAGGAGAGATTACATTTATAGGTAAGGGAGAAACAATCATAGACTACATCTTGGCAGAAGAAAGAATGAGTAATATGATATGCAGTATGAATGTAGGGAATGAGATAGGGTCAGAACACTTCCCAGTAATAGCTACACTGAAAGGTGGCGTCCATAAGCGTGGCAGAGGGAGAAAGGAAAGAGGGGGGGAAAGGGACACGAAAATGGGAGTCTGGGGGGTAGATAAATTAAAAGTATTTGAACAGAAGATGGAAAAGGAGAATGTTAGATATGAAAAGGAGGAGGGGGTAGACTCGTTAATTAAAAGGTTGAAAGGGTCGATTGAGAAGGTGAAGAATGAGATAGGTACAAAAGAAGGAAGAGAAGAGGGAAAGAGAGGATGGTGGGACGAGGAATGCAGGGAGAGTAAGGAGAGAATGAAAGAGTCTGTAAGAAAATGGAGGAAAGGAGAAATAGAGAAGGCGGAGTACAACAGGAGAAAAAGAGAACATGAGAAGATGCTGGAAGGGAAAAAGCAAAGGGGAAAGGAGAAATACAAGGAAGAAGTAGAAAAAGCAATCAAAGAAGGTAGGGTCTGGGATGTGATAAACAGGGAAAGAGGAGGAAGGAAGGGCGTGAATGAAGAAATAGAAATGGAGGAATGGGCGGATTATTTTAAGGGTCTGTTAGGGGGAGAACAAAATAGGATCAAAGGGGAAAATAGAAAGACAGTCCAGGGAGAAACGGAGGAAGCGAACGAAATAACAAGAGAAGAAGTAAATGAGGCGATAGATAGACTGAAAAGAAACAAGGCCACAGGAGAGGATGGTATGGAGAACGAAGCGATAAAGTATGGAGGAGAAGGGATTAGGGAAGTGATGTGGAGGATATGCAACAAGGTCTGGAAAGGAGAACGGTGGCCGGAGGAGTGGATGACAGGGCTGGTAGTACCGCTTGTTAAGAAAGGGTAGGGTAAGAAGGTAGAAGAGTACAGAGGGATCACTCTCATGCAAGGGGGCTATAAAATATACACAGAAATTCTAAGAAAAAGGTTAGAGAATCAGATAGAAGAGAAGCAAAGTATCCCACACAACCAGACGGGATTTAGAAAAGGGATGGGGACAATAGACAACATTTACGTACTCAAGTACTTGGTTAACAGAAACTTAGGGAGAAAAAAAGGGAAATTAGTCGCTTTGTTTGTAGATTTCAAAGCAGCTTTTGACTCAGTGAATAGAAAAGTGCTATGGCAGGCAATGAAAGAGAGGGGAATAGAAGAAGGGCTGGTGGAGAGGATAAAGGAAATTTTTACTGAAACCAGGATTAGGGTGAAGATACGCGGGGAAAAAGGGGAGGTTTTCTGGACAGGAAGAGGTCTAAGGCAAGGGTGCCCGTTGAGTCCACTACTTTTTAATTTGCTGCTGGCAGACCTAGAGGAGAAGCTAAAGGAGAAAGGGAAAGGGGGGACGATCCTGGGTAATAGCAAACTATACTCCCTAGCATACGCGGACGACGTAGTTCTAATAGCAGACGATGAGAAGGGGATGAACCTAATGATAAGAATTTTCGAAGAGTACGTGGGAAGAAAAGAACTGACGGTGAACGTAGGGAAGACCAAGGTGATGTGCTTCAGAAATAAAAAGACCAAAATAGGTTACGTTTGGAAGATGAACGGACAAACAGTGGAAATTGTGGAGGAGTTCTGTTACCTAGGTTTTTGGTTTGAGTCAGGAGGGGGAAACGATTTGCAGGTGAGGAAAAGAATCGAAAGTGCGAGTAAAGTAATGGGCCAAGTATGGGGTATAGGAAAGAGAAGGTTCAAGGACGATTGGAGAATGAGGGTTTGGTTGTTTGATGCGTTGGTTTGGGCGGTGTTGTGTTATGGAGTGGAGGTTTGGGGATGGAAGGAACATAGGAAAGTGGAAAGCATACATGAGAGATTTCTGAGATGGGTAATGGGGGTTAGTTGGAGTTGTCCAGGATACATGATAAGGGAAGAACTAGGAAGGGAAAAAATGGTAACTAGACAAATTAAGAGAGCCTGGAGGTTTGAAGAGAAGCTGAAAAGGGGAGAGGGGAGTAGAATAGCACAAGTATGCTTGGACGAAGTTCGGAACAAGGAGACGAGAGGCAATTGGGGAAATTCAAAATGGGAGGAAGAAAGGAAAAAAATGAGGAGTGTTTGTGATATACAGGAAGGGGTTCTGGATTGGCAGAAGATTGAATTAGAGCTATTAGTAAGACAAGGAGAAGAGAGATGGAGAAAGATTATGGAGTCGACGTACAGTAGATGGTATATGATGGTCAAAGGGGTGACGGAACCAGAATATTTGCAAAAGATGAAAAAGGAAGACAAATGGAATAGGGTGATGCGGTTTAGAATGGGAGAAGGAGTGAGAGCTTGTAGATATTGGTTTGATGAAGAGGACAATCTGTGCAGAGTATGTGGGTACGAAGTGGAGTCATGGGCACATGTGTTAGAGAGGTGTACGGGAGAGGAAGATGGACAGTTGAGTGTGGATGAATGTGTAAGATGGATTTTGGATGGTAATGGACAGGGAGTGATGTGGATGAAAAAACTGGAAGAAATAAGAGAAAGCAAGAGATCAGGGCAGAGCCAAACGGGTAATCCTGTTTAAAGGAAGCTAACGAGAAAAAATTTTTAATTTTCAAATCAGTCTAAATGAACTTGATGGTAAGAGAAAACGGAAGCCCGGGAAGATCGCTCATTGTCTGTAGTCTAAGAGTAGTAATAATATGATTGTCATTATGTAAGGCGTTGGATTAGAAAATAAGTAGCGGTTAAGGTAGACTAAGGATGAAATGTAAATATATGTACAGGGAGCGGAGGCCCTCGAACCCGTAAAAGGGAGAGTTCAAATATACATACATACATACAGTACTTGATCATTAGAATTAAATAAAAATTTTGTTATAAAGCACGCTTGGATTTCTCCTTCTAAATTCACAGCAATAACACAGCCACACAAAAATATATTTTTTCGGATCTAGAGGTTAGACCATGTTTACTATATGTTTTTGGGGTCGCTGAATTCGAATCTGAAGTCCAAAGAACCCCAGCTCGTCAGGGTTCTGACATAACTTCAAAAAACCTCAGAAGAAATCTTTTTTCGAGTCTGGAGGTCAGACCATGTTCATTAGCTTTTTTGGGGGGTCGCAGAATCCGAATCCGAGGTCCAAGAAACCCCAGCACTTTAGGGTTCTGACACAACCTCAAAAAAGGCTACAATGATTGGTCAAAATCAATAAAAATTCGTCCAATTGTAATTTAAAACCTAGGTTTTTAGAAATGTCCGTGTTAGAAATTGTAGTCCTATATCATTTCCATTATTAAGTTTAAAGCCGGATCAGATAAGAATAATTTCCTTTTCTCGATTTCATATTGTTATCAAAAATGCTTTTGGATGCGATTTTTCTTTACATTTCAATTATATTTAGGAAAAATAATTTTATACGTAGATTTTAATTAAATACATGAATTAAAAAAAGGTGGAGGTTGGATCATTAAATATCCTGAGAAAGAATAAATGAATTTGGAAAATTCGAAATTTTTAGGAATTTGTATTACAATATCGGCAGAATGCCAAGCTATGTAAACCGATTGATTTTTTTAAAACACGGAGTGGTATTTAGGCGATATACTTCGATAGAATATTTATAGCTACCTAAATACAAAAATGTGCAACCTTAAGAATTTTTCAGGTTTTCAATTTTTCGTTTATAACATGAAATAAGTAGCGAATTTGTTCATTCTCACAATATGAATAGAATAATGTATTTAGAAACATTCTATAAGCAAATTAAGTTATAATATTATACAGATTCATAAATTTTTCTGACGTTTGTAATAGAAACGCTTTCATAATTTTGAAAATATAGCAACATTGTAAGTACTAAATTTATTCTTTATGATGAGACAAGTCGATTAATGTATACAATAGGCCTGTGTGACCTAAAAAAAATTATGATATATTCAGATTTGTCACCTTGTTTGACGTGGATAAGGGAAAAAATCCTTAATTTTCGAAATACATCAATATTATGAGTAACAAATTTATTCCCTTTGATGAAATGAATTTATTGGAATATGTATATGAAAACATTCTATAATGTAGGAGCAATAAAAATAAGGGACAATAATAAATAATGAATAAATAAGCAATA
The DNA here is from genome assembly GCA_932178445.1 of Andricus quercusramuli. NCBI lineage: Eukaryota > Metazoa > Arthropoda > Insecta > Hymenoptera > Cynipidae > Andricus > Andricus quercusramuli. The sequence goes on along the minus strand of CAKNXH010061852.1, from coordinate 263,273 downwards.
CATATTTCAAAAAGCACAGACGAAATTACCTTTTCTATCCCCTAAGCCTCCTTTTACAATCCAAAATCCCCTTTTCAACAATCCTGACTCAATAATTTGTTTATTGAATTATTTATCCGGGAATCATCTGCAATATAAAAATCATTGGTTGAACCATTCAAGTTAAAAATATAAAAGGTTCCAAAATTAAAAATAAATGTTTAGAAATTAAGGTTTTGCAACGATCAATGCATAACAATCCTCTATAAGGAAGCACAGTGTTCATGAAATTATCACAATTGGAGTTACACCATATAATGAATGCGCCCAAACTTCTTTACAGTGGTTTTTTAAATTGTATGTGTTATGTTTCTACCTCCACTAATCGGGACATTTTTGTATGAGAGTTTCTTTTTTGTTTCTTTCTAGGAGAGTTCATATTTCTAACGCGACTTTGAGCTTCCTAAGCGACGAATTTGAGGTAGAGCCAGCTTATGGTGAGAAACGCGAGGAGATACTTCAAAAAGCCGGCCTCGTCACGTACTTCATTGTCAGAGCCCTCAAGCCTTTCAAGCCTGCTCTGACTAAAAGTCTCGCATCGCTGGTCGATGCAGAATATTCTCATACTGTGGTGTCCACCAGTGATGGCAGAAACAAAGAGGATTCGGAAGATTTTAGGCTACGACTTCGAAAAGAACTTGATAGCAGAAGTATGTTCCCCTGAATATTAATTCAAAAGCAACACAAAAACACTTATTATTTCCAAAACTCATCCTAAATTCCTGATAGGGGTCATCCATATACCACGTGTACAATTTTTTATAATTTGTTGACCATCCGCTACCCTTGTGTATTTCATGTTTTATAAAAATGAGGATATTCTTGATATTCAAAAACTGAAAAGCCAAAGGGAGCAGCGCATTGGCTAAAAATTTGGGTTTTCTTCAGAAAAAAAGCTTAATCATATAAGGTAAGAAGCCCCCCTCCCCCATATATAAACCAAACTTTACGTGTTATATGGATGACCTTTCTAAGAATACGATATTTCCTTCAATAAATTTTTGTTATATTCCTTGATTGAAATGTTCATAAATTGGCAAGCTGATGATTAATTTAAGTTATAATGGGCAATTTTTTTTTTATTAGTTGGTGGCACGGAGCTGAAAGGTCATGCCTCGTGGCTGACGCTGCATTTTAAGGATCCTGATTTAGAAAAAGGATTTCACAGTGCAGAAGAGGCATTTTCACCACTTTCGCTTCTCGGTGGACCCTTGGTATTAGTATGTGCAGCCCCAGTATGGAAATTCCAGTACTCCAGTCGATTCACTTATGGAGGTGCAGGGGTAGTCACGCTCTTTGGAATAGTCTTGGCAGGTGCAACCTGTCTTGGTAGCGCCGTGAGAGCAAGATGGCTCCGAAGAATTTTAGCTCTCCTTATGATTTTTTCTCTCAGCGTCTTCGTGCTCCTCGATATGGTGAGTACCCAAATGGTTCATTTTTAAAAGTTCTAAATTTGAGTTGAAGCATTAGGTTTTCAAAAATTGAAAACTGAATGAGAGCCCTAAGCACATTTGATCCCTTTCCGCTGCATTTCATTTGACACTAAGAGATTATGTACTTAAAACAGAGGGGATTTATAACCCATAATAGGGGGTAAGACGTGTAGGTGCTAATAATACTCCCTTTGCGTATTTTAATTTTATGCTGTACCTGTAAATAGGATGGAAATAAGTTACCTTGGGGTTTCTCACTAAGCTCATGAAGGGGTCCTGCTCAAGGACTCGTGAACCATACTGAAGCAGTATGTGCTTCATGAGAAGCTCTTCTATAAGTCTGTACTTATGAAGTACTTTTGCAAATCGCGAGAGCAGATCTTTGACATTGTAAAGAAGAAAGTTCTTATCGATACGTCCCACCATAATCAGATTACGTTTATTCAAGTCGTCGGACGAGCTATTGAAATTATATTCCATAAAAGATACATTCAGCTTTTTTAATAATCCTCTAAAATTGAGATTTTTATCTTGTAGAAACTTGAAAGTAGATTTACTTGAAATCCCAAGATAAATTATTCGACAAATTCATTGTATACTTTTTTCAACGACTATCTCTTATTCCCTCTGCCCCGTTGTCACTCCTCACCCCATCCTCTCCGCCCACCTTAATTTAAACTCACGGCTTTTCTTATTTACCTCTGAAAACCTGCCCTCAGACCTATAAAGATAAGTCCTGTCTCCTTCACGCCTTTACCATCACCTGATCCTCAGACCCTTCTTTCCATATTCTCCACCCTCCTCTCTCTCCACTCTAAAGAATGAACAACCTATCACAAGCACCCTCTCACCATCTACTCTATCTTTCCATATATCATGAGGGGGGCTGGAGAGGGGCGACTAGCCAACCCTTCCATCACTCAACCATATATCTATACTCTAACTCTAACTCTAAGCTGAACCTCACATCGATATGCTGGCCCTCATTATCTGACCATCTACTTCCAAATTGCTAAAATTGCCCCTTCCACTGTGTTCCCTCACCACCTCTTCCCTCTCATACCCTCCCACAATACTGCCATCTCCAGACTTCCTTGAACCCTTCATACCCCGCAAAATCACCTCCGGTCTTCCTCTTATGCCTTTTACACAGGAACATCGTTTTGGCAGCCACGCAATTTAACAACACGCAAATTTCGCAATTTTGTCGATGTTGTATGATTTAACGTATGCTTTCCTTACATCATCCGGATTGAAGTCGGGTAGGGAGGGTTTCATTTCGCCATGTCAAGACGGTGTGATTTCCACTCTAGCATACCGTCGCCACATTTTGAGCCAATATATTCCCGATGATAGCTGCAGAGCGTGTCATGCACACCCCGAGCATCTTGGACACATACTATCTAGTTGGTAAACTCATGCGGGACGACCTACATCCAAAGGCACAATGCGGCACTAAGGGTGCTTTATTACTATCTCTGTCTCTTTTACGGAATTAGCCCAAATACCGCTCCGATAAACGCTCCCAGGGAAATAGAGACAATTGGCGAAAATGAGAAGTGCCGTATATACTGGAACTGCATATTCTCGACAATTGTTTCTGTTGCACACTCGAGGCCTGGCATAGTTTTCCTTGACTTCGAGAAACGAACCATGTTCGTTATCGAAGTTTCGGCACCAGCTGACAAAAGCGTCACAGCCAAGGAGAAAGAAATTAAAGAGAGGTATAAAGATCTTATAAGGGAGTTGCGACCGTTAGACCTGGAATATTCTGTTAAGCTAATTGTCTTAATCAACGGCGCTCTTGGAGGTGCAAAGTTTTACTGGTTAATAGCCTGAAAAGCGTTCATGTATGTCAACAAAATTCTGAGACACTTGCCGGGAAAATGCAGAAGGCGGTCGTGCTTGGATCGCTCCGTGTCCTGGGGGTACACGAGACTTTTGCCGGATCACCCGCTCCCGGTGATATCCTGCGGTTGTCCTTATTATGTCAAGTGTTGGTTTTTTTTGGCTTTGGTGAAGGGAATCAGCGTGTGTGGAAGCAGAAAGGGCAGTGAGTGCGGAGATCAGGTGTGAAGGAAGAAGGGTGAGTGAAGGCAAGGGTGTTAAGGTTGAAAGTGCGTTGTGAGAAAAGAAAATTGGAGCGTACGAAAGTTTTGAGGTTAGGAGTGAAAAATAGTTGTCTGGCAAGGGGGGTGAGAGGTAGGCGGGTGACGAAAGGGAAGCGTCGCGGAACAATCGGTAAGGTGGGATACTGGGATGCCGACGGTAAGAAGTCCACAAACGGGTGCCAGTGGGCAGGTGGGAGATGAAGTAATAAAATTGTTGACGAGGTTGCGAGCTCGCTGAGTGGGGTGAAGGGGGAAGATGACAGTAGCGGTAGCGGTCAAGAGACGTTTGAGACGGCGACCAGGGTGGGGACGGCTGAGAGAAGGGATCCAGGTATGGGCCATAAAGGCGGGAGGCCCTCTAACCTACAGCGCCTTAACAAGCTAGGCCATGATCCAATTCACACCAGGTCTAGCCACGCGCAAGTAAAAAAAATTGCAGCCAATCAGCAAGGCTACCAGCTACGCTGCCATATTGAATAAATGTACAGCTAGCGGCTGAGATGAATGGATACAACATGGCCGCGGAGCTGGTATGCGCGATTTGGACGAAAATGGGACGTTCTTTGGCTAGACCATGAATGGGTTGGATCATGAGCTAGGCAGCGCGGGCTCGAATCGGAGTTTAGACGAATGGCGAAAAAAAGTGAGCGTGACCAGTAGTGAGGGAGAAGAAAAAAAAAGAGAGGAAGGGGACGATGAGTTAGAAACGGACAAGGAAAGCAAGAGAGTCAGGAAAAAACTCACTAAACGGAAAACACCAGATAGAGATGGGGGGGATGGTTGGGATGTTTGAAAAACTGGAGGCTCTGATGAAAGGGCTTAGAGAGGAAACAATGAAAAGACTGGATGATATGAATAGGCAGGTGAATGATGTAAGGGGGGAAGTGAGAAAAAAAAGAGAGAACTGGGAAGAGTGGGATAAATTCAGGAAAGAGGAGAAGGATAAGGTGTGGCGAAAGGAGAAATAGTAAGATAAAACAGTTGGAAGAACGGATGAAGAACTTGGAGTTGAGGAATGAGCATATGGGGAAAGGAACAGAGGGTGCGGAAATAGAAATAGGGAGTAATAAGAACCTGCAAAATGAGAATGAAAGATTGAAGAAGAGACTAAGTGACATTGAAAGGAGATTGGAAGGGGAAGAAAGGGCAAAGAGAAAAAATAATATAATAGTTCGGGGATTTACAATGGAGAGTGAAACAGGGGAGGTGGAAATTATAAATCTTCTGAGAGATATTGGAATTCAGGTGAGGGTAGAAGGAGTTAAGAGAATAGGATGGACGAAGGAAGGAAAAGAAGGAATGTTTATAGTAAAAGAATCGAGTGAGGAGGACAAAAAGAAAATTATGGAGAACAAAAAATTATTGAAAGGAAGAAGGGAAAGAATTGAAGAGGATCTGACGTGGAGAGAGAGAGGAAAAGAAGATGGCAAATAGAACAGAGGGTATGGATAGAGAGGAAAAAGGGGTGCATGGTATGGATAGGGAGAGACAGATTATGGACAAATGGGGAGGAATGGTTCTGGGACAAAGAATCAGAAGAAATAAGGAAAAAGAGTTGAGAAAGGTGGAAAAAAGGAAGTTGAAAAAGAGGTTAAAGATCCAACAGAGGGGTTTCCAAAAACCAAGGCGGAAGAAAAATGAGGAGGATAGGTGAGGGAAGGGATGGGAAAAACGTGAAAATAGCTTTCTGGAATGTGTCAGGCCTGAAGAAAAGGAATTAAGGTTTTTGGCGGGAGTTAGAAAAGTGGGATGTGATTATGATGAGTGAAACCTGGGCAGACGAGAAGAATTCGAAGGGGATGAAAAGGATGTTACCTAAAGGGTATGTGTGGACAATGCAAGAAGCAAGAAAGGAACACGTTAAAGGTAGAGGGATGGGCAGCACGGTCTCAGGGGTGAGAAAAGAACTGGCAATAAAAGGGAGAACAGAGGAGGACAGGGAGGAAAAGGATGGAACAATGGTAAGAAGGATCATAATTGGAAAAGTCAAAATAGCGGTGGTTTGTGTATATAGAAGAAGAGGGATAGAGGAAGGTTACAGAGTAATCAGGAGGTGAATGGAGGAAAAGAAGGAAGAGTTGGTTTTAATAGGAGGTTACCTGAAGTAATAGGAGAAACAGGATGGTGCATATGTAATGGCAATATGAAAGGAGATGAGAAGGGAGAGATCACATTTATAGGTAAGGGAGAAACAGTAATAGACTACATCCTGGCGGAAGAAAGAATGAGGAATATGATATGCAGTATGAATGTGGGGAATGAGATAGGGTCCGAGTACTTCCCAGTAATAGATACACTGAAAGGTGGCGTCCATAAGCGCGGCAGAGGGAGAAAGGAAAGAGGGGGAAAGGAAAACGAAAATGGGAGACTGGCGGGTAGATAAATTAAAATTGTTTGAACAAAAAATGGAAAAGGAGAACGTTGGATATGAAAAGGAGAAGGGAGTAGACTCGTTAATTGAAAGTTTTAAAGGGTCGATTGAGAAGATAAGGGATGAGATATGTACGAAATAAGGAAAAGAAGAGGGAAAGAGAGGCTGGTGGTACGAGGAATGCAGGGAGAGTAAGGAGAGAATGAAAAAGTCTGTAAGAAAATGGAGGAAAGGAGAAATAAAGAAGGCGGAGTACAACAGGAGAAAGAGAGTACATGAAAGGATGCTGGAAGGGAAAAAGCAAAAAGGAAATTAGAAATACAAGGAAGAAGTAGACAAAACAATCAAAGGAGGTAGGGTCTGGGATGTGATAAACAGGGAAAAAGGAGGAGGGAAGGGCGTGAATCAAGAAATAGAAAGGATGAATGGACGGATTGTTTTAAGGGTCTGCTAGGTGGAGAACAAAATAGGATCAAAGGGGAAAATAGAAAGACAGTCCAGGAAGAAATGGAGGAAGCGAACGAAATATCAAGAGAAGAAGTGAATAAGGCGATAGATAGACTAAAAAGAAACAAGGCTACAGGAGAGGATGGTATGGAGAATGAAGCGATAAAGTATGGAGGAAAAGCGATTAGGGAAGGGATGTGGAAGATTTGCAACAAGGTCTGGAAAGCAGAAGGGTGGCCGGAGGAGTGGATGACAGGGCTGGTGTTACCACTTGTCAAGAAAGGGGAGGGTAAGAAGGTAGAAGAGTACAGAGGGATCACCTTCATGCCAGTGGGTTATAAAATATACGCGGAAATTCTAAGAAAAAGATTGGAGAGTCAGATAGAAGAGAAACAAAGTATCCCACACAATCAGACGGGATTTAGAAAAGGGATGGGTACAATAGATAACATTTACGTACTGAACTACTTGGTTAACACAAATTTAGGGAGAAAAAAACGAAATTAGTAGCCTTGTTCATAGATTTTAAAGCAGCTTTTGACTCAGTGAATAGAAAAAAGCTATGGCAGGCATAGAAAGAGAGAGGAATAGAGTAAGGGTTAGTGAAGAGGATAAAGGAACCTTTTACTGAAACCAGGATTGGGGTGAAGATAGGGGGAAAAAGGGGAGGTTTTCTGGACAGAAAGAGGTATTAGGCAAGGGTGCTTATTGAGTCCGCTACTATTTAATATGCTGCTGGTAGACTTAGAGGAGAAGCTAAAGGAGAAAGGGAAAGGGGGGACGATTCTGGGTAATAGCAAACTATACTCTCTAGCATACGCGGACCACGTAGTTCTATTAGCAGACGATGAGAAGGGGATGAACCTAATGATAAGAATTTTCGAATAGTATGTGGGAGCAAAAGAACTGACGGTGAACGTAGGGAAGACCAAGGTGATGTGCTTCAGAAGTAGAAAGACCAAAATACGTTACGATTGGAAGATGAACGGACAAACAGTGGAAAGTGTAGAGGAGTTCTGTTACTTAGGTTTTTGGTTTGAGGCAGGAGGGGGAAACGAGGTGGAGACGAGACAGAGAATCGAATGTGCGAGCAAAGTAATGGGCCAAGTATGGGGTATAGGAAAGAAAAGGTTCAATGACTATTGGAGAATGAGGGTCTGGTTGTTTGATGCGTTGGTATGGGCGGTATTGTGTTATGGGGTTGAAGTCTGGGGATAGAAGGAACATAGGAAAGTGGAAAGCATGCATGAGAGATTTCTGAGGTGGGTAATCGGGGTTAGTTGGAGTTGCCCAGGATACATGTTGAGGGAAGAACTAGGAACCGAGAAAATGGTGACGAGACAAATTAAGAGAGCCTGGAGGTTTGAAGAGAAGCTGTAAAGGGGAGTGGGGAGCAGAATAGCACAAGTATGCTTGGACGAAGTTCGGAACAAGGAGACGAAAGGAAATTTGGGAAATTCGAAATGGGAAGAAGAAAGGAAAAAAATGAGGAGGGTTTGTGATATACAGGAAGGGGTTCTGAATTGGCAGACCATAGAATTAGAGCTGTCGGTAAGACAAGGAGAAGAGAGATAAAGAATGATTATGGATTCGAGGTACAATAGATGGTATATGATGGTCAAAGGGTTGACGGAACCAGAATATTTGCAAAAGATGAAAAAGGAAGAGAAATGAAATAGGGAGGTACGGTATTGAATGGGGGAAGGAGTTTGAGCTTGTAGATATTGGATGGATGAAGAGGACAATCTGTGCAGAGTATGTGGAACGAAGTGGAGTCACGGGCACATGTGTTAGAGAGGTGTACGGGAGAGGAAGTTGGACAGTTGAGTGGGGATGAGTGTGTAAGATGGATTTTGGATGGTATTGGACAGGGAGCGATGTGGATGTAAAAACTGGAAGAAATAAGAGAAAGAAAGGGATCAGGGCAGAGCCAAACGGGTAATCCTGTTTAAAGGAAAGTAACTATTGAAAATTTTAAATTTTTCAATCGATGAAAATGCATTTGATGGTAAGAGAAAACGGAAGCCCTGGAAGATCACTCATTTTGAGAAGTTTAAGGAAAATAGTATTAATATTATTGTTATTATGAAGCATTAGAACAAAAGCAGCGGTTATGTTACACTAAGGATGAAATGTAGATACATGTACAGGGAGCGGAGGTCCTCAAACCCGTAAAAGGGACAGATTAAATATGTGTGTGTGTGTGTGTGTGTGTGTGTGTGTGTGTAGGCAAAATATATAATCCGGCAATATATACAGAGTGTCCACGCCAGGGCTTACCAAAAAGTATGCAACCCGCTGTACACGGCCATAAGAATAGCATTAGCGTGTAAGACGGGTTGCATAATTTTCGGTAAGCCCTGGCGTGGACACCCTGTATAATGCCCAACAGAGTCCAGGCAAAGTATGTAATACTCTCTATTATACAGATTGCCTAGGCATTACATATAATGCCTAGAATAGACCAGGCAAAGGGTGTTATAAATTTTCTCCATTTGAGCTGTTTTTCGTTTTTTTTAAACCTTCATTACTTTTGTGATTTTAAAGATATTAGGATGGTTTTTTCATTCGTAATAGAATGCAGTTAAAAAAATATATTTGTTGGAAACAAAAATTTGAACAATATTTGGATTTTTTGGAAACAAATATTTAAACTGAATTTTAGAAGGAAAAAATCTGCTTTTGATTTTCTTCGAAAAAAAGTTTAAAGATAGTTTACGACGTGCTCTAAAAACACGGTAAATATGAAAATGGGATCTCCCTTAGTTTTAGAGAGATAATTAAAAATGCATTGGAAATTTTTTTTCAATTTTCATTTGTTCGAAAACGAATCAAAACTTATTTTTTGAATATCACCCGCAGAAGTCTGTTTTATAGGATCCCAAAGAATCCCATTAGTGCAAAATTGGGTTTTGGGAGTTTTCGGCGCTAATCATTTATAATGCATGAAATACTACTTCTTAATAATAATTAGATGTTTGTATACATTATTGAAACAATTTATTATAGTTTTTTCGGAATCCAACTTTACAATTAGAGTGAAGTAATAATTAATTCAAGTTGGCAAATATATTTTTTTGAACAATTTAGTATTATTTTCAATAATATTACTTTAAATAATGCTAAAAAGTTGTTGTTTTTTCTAGATAGTTACGGTTTTCTTCTGAAATTTTTAACTTATAGTCCACTTTGTACTTAAAGTGAGGTAATAATTAATGCAAATGTGAGAAGTGAACAAAAAGAAAAAAATTTCAGAAAAAACAGCAACTAACTCTAGCGTTAATGAAAAGATAGTTACAAACTATTTTGTTTGATAAATTTAATTCATTATTGGTTCACTCGAACTAAACAGTTGATAATAAGTTGAATAATTCGGAAGAAACCACGTCTTTATAACTCTTTACTAGGAGAAAATTGCTAAAAAACAATAATGAATTGTTCAAATAATGTAAGCATATAATTATCAATGAAAAATAGTATTATAAACATTTGTTAAGAAAACACAAAAAATGATAATTAGCGCCAAAGACTTGCAAAACCAAATTTTTTACTCACAAGTTTTTTTTGGGACCCTTCAAAACAGACTTATGGATGTGATATTTTAAACATTAGTTTTCATTCATATTTTATGACTCATTGTGAAAAAAATGCGGAATTTCATTTTGATTCATCTAATATTAACGATTCTGAATGAAATTTACGAAAATGTCTTTTTTCTTATGGGAAATCCGTGTTAAAGGAAAAATGGTTAAAATAATTTTCAAAACATCGCCTGTGACGAATCTCTTGAGAATTTAATAAGCTTTTATTTAAAAAGAAACGTTGAAATCGGATGAAGAATGTAAATTGAATATTGATGATACTATTCAAGATTTTTCAACGGTGAAAGTTTTTTCTTAATATTCCTGCAAAACAAAGTGTTACACCAATAAGTGTTTATATGTCATCATTATATTCAAAATCAAGATTATATACTTTATATTGCATAAATGCTCAAGAAATAATTAAATGTACATTATTACATATTTAAGATAATAAACAATAGAATTATTGAAGATGGTTGAAATTTTGATATACGAACTCTATTCTGAACAACAATTTTTTTAAAAGAATGTTTATAAACCGTTCCTTTCAATTAAATTGTAATAGTGAATTTATAATAAATTTATAATGAACTTAAAATAATTATAATATGTACAATGCTATGTATTATATTTATAATATTCCAGAAAATCAAATTTTAACCTTTAATGATTTATTTCATTTATTTTAATTATTTGTCAATTTCGTAAATGATAATTAGGCCTAACGTATTGATTATTTGAGAGAATAAACAATAATTATTTCGTAGTCTAATCGCATGTATAATCATACAAACTTTATCATGTTTTATTGAAATAACTCATTTTTTCTTTTTTGTGTACAAAAGCTTTTTTTTATATTTTTAATTACCTGCAAAATCTATATACTTGACTTTTACGTAATGAAACATAAATATATTATTTAATTACAATTTATTTTTATTCAAAATATACTAGCTGTCTAGAAACTAGTTGATCCGAGCGTTATATCCCAGTCTAGCCAGTGGACAGTCAGTATGTGGCGCGTCAGTGTCCACTCAAGGCAGACTAGACAGAAACAGTACAGGACCACGAAATTTTTCCACACGGGTTGGGCTAAATGTCATGTTCTCTCAAATATGTACTAGTTTCATGTCTAATAATGCCGATGAAAATTAAAAAAAAACTTCTCGTACATAGTGAAGTGATCACTCTTTGGAGTTTACATATTTATGTTTTTTAATTCAATCCTTATGATGTTTAAAAAAAATTTGTAAACGAAAACTGGCCAAAGCCGGGGCACTTTATTCTACATATAATTGAAGCAGGCACACGGAAAAAATAAGTTGTCGAAACTTTACTTGATGAGTAACTCATTCTAGGATAGGCCACGTTTTTTTAAGGATCTCATCTCATTTTTATTAAAGAACCGCCGACTATATCGAAGAAGTGAAAAAAGTCAAAGAATTATTGGAACACAGTCTAAGAACATCAGTTCTCAAGTTTTCATTCCGCGGATTTTGACACAGTTTTAGACAAGCATTCTATTTTTTATAAAAAGTCCTCCGAATTCCAAAAGATTTGAAATACAATAACTCGTCTCCAGCACAGAAACGAATAAATGATTTATATGTTGTCGAATCGTCAATTTTACAAAAATTAACTAATTTAGGTTCAAGTCCTCATGAATTAGAGTTAAATCAATTTTGCCTACATTTGTTCAAGCATCCGGCGATTTGAAAATTTTCCATTACAAGAGAGACTTAACTGACTGAGTAGGGGCACTTACCCCCTAATGCTATCGGTAGAATATCAACTCGCTATTATACTACTATTATCATATATAAATATTTCAATGCTGGCACATCTGTTTAATTCTTTATTACAAAACAGACATGACCTTCTCTATAGGGGTGGTTTTTTTCGGTACTAATAAGGGATAGTTCCTCCTCAATGCCCTTGGTAGGGTACCAGATTACTCGTTTTTTGTCACAAAATAATTATCGCGTGATTTTTTTTTTAAATTACAATTATTTTATCTTGCACATTTTTCATTTCATATAAGTATATTCTGATAGTTAGGGGTAGTTTTTCCCCTTATAAGGATGGTGAGTTATAAGAGCATCCTCAATATTCAACATCTCATGACGTAGATTATATGTATGTAAAGATTTTATACAATACAATTGAAGAATGCTATTTAAATTAGGAATTTTAGCGTTTTCGGCAAAATACTTTGCGGGGTTATTTCGCCCAAAACGGAAAAAATAAAATACCCATATTTATTATTTTTTGGACCCCTAGAATATATCTGAGAACCGAGCTATTCGGAGACAGACACATAGGAATCATTTCCTGTAGCACCGTTCATAAGCTTTCGATGCTTCACTTTGACAAAATATTACCGAAGATGTGAATAAATAAACATATCAAAACGGAGAAAAATGGATAGTCAAACTTGAAGTGTCAATATTTAGATGGTCAGTTTGGTCTTCTAGATAGTACCATGTACAATCCACCATTTTTTCTTCATAGTCAGGCAGACCATAATTTTATAGTCTGTTTGAATATCTACAGGTTATTTGGACTTACTATCAGTAGGGGAGAGTTAATTTTTGTTGCAAAAAATCTTTCGTCGGAATTCGATGTAAAATTTTTTCTGCGCTGCGGGCACTCTCCGGTTATGGTCACCTCTGCGTAACAACTGACAGAATACAAATATGCCGGATCTAACTGGTGGCGTACTTGTATTCTGACAGTAGTACGCAGTTTTCGAGGTGATATCAACGTAAATAGACGATTTGTGCATCAGCTGCGATCATATTGAAAAAAATATGTGAAAATTGACGCATTTGTAATTTGCCAATATTGTAAAGCACATCTTGCCACAGAAAAAACTAAGAATAAAATTTGTTGCAGGAAATTTTTTAGAGCGGTAAAGCTTTTTTCAGCCAACTTCGCGTCTTTTAAAATACATGTGTTTGTCATGGAATAAAAAAGAAAGTTTAACCGATATTTGTGTAAAGTTTATCCTGTGATGTTAATTTTTGTTGCAGAGAATCTTTCGTTGGAAATCGATGTAAAGTTTATCTTCTGTTTTTTCTGTGGCTACTTTGGCAAATTAATGCTTAGGTTATTGATTTTTTATTATAAAAATTAAAAATACAAGAAATGATCATAATTGTCGACCTCTGGTTATCGTTTGACGTCATAACGACACTTTGGCCATTATTACAGAATTTTCGTTCATATCTCCTTGAATCATATCATCCTGAATCGTTTCTTTTGAAATTTTCGATTTCAAAGAAACTTGAGACTAATTTAGTCAGTGAGGGCAATTAATTTGAGTGCAGCCTCTTGATGTTTTCTTCAATTTGTGTTTGCTCTGAAGTTTCCAATTATTGTCTTTCAGGCCAATTGCGCTACCATCGAGGAGGTCGAACAAACGCCAGATGGATCGACAAAGGTGCCGATGAAATGTCCATATCCCTCCTATTATTCCTATATTGGCGTTCTTGCGCTAATTGTAATATCCATGCCTGTGTACATAAGTTACCTTGGAAAATCCATGTTGATGTTCATGCTGGCCAGTGCTCAATGTGGATTAAATATAATTTTAGGACCTAATTTAGACAGAGAAGATTCAAAACCACCAGGATCAATGGCCGTTTCTCTAAAATATTCTCTTTCTGCCACCTTACTCACCATTGCTGTTGCATTGGTAGTCGTCACAAGATACGTAAGTTGCTAATCATTTATTAAGAATGTGCTCGTTAAAATTAATTTCCATTACAATATTCTGCCGCACAAATTTCTACAATTTCAACTCTAAAAATCTTGTTCAGGGTATCCACCCAAATCTTGAAAAGAAATATCCTGACAATTCTAGATTCTTTCCAAGTATCTCCAGATTTTTCCAGGTACAACTTTTCATAGTAGGGAGTCATTTAAGTATTTATACTTTGTTCAAATAATCGACATGGAATATGTATACAATTTCACGAATTTATTATAAATAATGATTTTTTCAGTCCTTGTCAATATCTGAATGTGTAACTTTGTTAAATTATAAGTAACTCCGTAATGGTACAAGTTCGCAGGACTAAATTAATATGTTTAATTTAGAAAGCTATGATAAATCACATCACATGATATTCTTAAATGTATTACCAGTATCGAATAACTTAATAATATTAAAAACATAATTAATCATTCCTTGAAATTGTTCCTAAAGTCCATGAATTTGAGTTATGTAATTCAAACAAATCCTTATTTAATCTTCATGTGCTTAACATTTAGTGCATATATAACACATATAATAATGTTATGAATAAAACCTATTTTCTTGGTGAGCAAAATCCCTGTGAAAATAGAGAAATAAGTATTGTTTTCACGAAACTGGGAAAATATATTCTTTTAAGTAAAATTAATGTGAATACTATATAAAATTATTCTCAAAATTGTTCAAATTCCTAACACTTCAAGTAAAAATGTTGCATTTTCGACAAGAGAGTTGAATTTTCAACGAAAGTAATGAATTTTCAAATGAAATTAATTATCTTGAACTAGAATAGTTTCATTTCAAATAAAAAAGATCAATTTTTAACTAAATTTATAAATCATTGACTCAACTGGTTGAATTTTCAACTAAGGAGATTAATTTTCTACTAAAAAATACGACATTTCAACCAAATAAATTAATTCTCATCCGAATAGTTAAATTTTCAACTCAAAAAGATCCTGATTCAACCGAAGAGTTGAATTATCAAATAAAAAATATCCATTTTCAATCCAAAAAAATAATTCAATTTAAAAAAACAACGAATTTTCAACAAAATAATTCAATTTTCAACCAAAGTAATGAATCTTCAATTAAAATTATGAGTTTTTAAATGATGAATTTTAAAGTAAAATAATTGAACTTTAAAATTGGAAGGATGAATTATCAACAAAATACATGATTTTTCAACTGAAAAAAAAAAATTTTCAACTACAATAATGGATTGATCAATTGGATTATGTAGTTAAATTTTCAGTTAGGAATAATTAATTCTCAAATGAAGAAAAAAACGAATTTTCAACAATAGTTGAATTTTCAACCGGTGTTGTTAAATTGTTAGTTAAAAACATTAAGTTTTAACCCAGAAAAACAAAACAAATTTTCAACAAAAGATTTCAAGTTTTAAGAAAATAATTAAATTTTCAACCAAATAGTTAAATTTTCCACACAAAAAAGTCAGTTTTTAACAAAAAAAAAAAGAGATTTCAACTAAAGTGATGGAATACTCAAATGGATTAACTAAATTTTCAGTTAAAAGAATTAAGTTTAAAAAAAAAGAAAAAAAAAGAAGAAAAATGTAGAAGTTGACATTTCAATTGGAGAAGATTTGAGTTCAAAAACAACTGAATTCAACCAAAACAGAAGTATTTTTAACAAGAGTTGAATTTTTTCCTAAGAAAGATTTTTCAGTAAAGAGAGAAAAAAAATTCGACCAAACTGGTGAATTTTTAACTAAAAAATATAGATTTTTAGTTGAAAAAATTAATTTACAACCAAAATAACTCAAAGATACTTTTACAAATGAAAAAGAATTTTTATTTGATTTGATATTACAATTTTAAAAAAATTAAGCGCACTCTCGAAAAAATTCCCTAACTTACAAAAAAAACTCCCGGACATTTCGAGGCTTCTTCAGGTATATAAAAATTCTAGAAACACAGCGTAAAGCCGATAAATAATCGATGATTGGGGAAGTAATAGGGGCAAACCGGTCGTAAAGAGATTGAGTCTACATTAATTTAACTGGCAAATGGAAATTCTCTGACAGGCAAGGAGGTCTAGCGCGTGTTCATTGGGGTTGGGCAATAACGAGTAATTTCCTTGCGTAATCCCAGTGGAAATTCGCTTCATCGACAGCTTTTGCTATCGCGTGAAAGCTCCAGAAGCAGAAAAGATTTTCATCCAGATATCGATCAGACCAGCAGTAGCCCGTATCTTTGTTTCAGACGGAGAAGGCTAGGAGGATACTTTTCCTCAGGGGACGTGAAGTGGTTGCCCAGAGGGAGAGAGCGGCTGACATGAAAAGAAGAAATGGTGCTCTGATTTACAACATTCTTCCACCCCATGTGGCTGCTTACTTCTTGTCAATGACGAGACATCACGACGATCTGTACAGCCAAAGCTATGCGGAAGTGGGTGTCCTCTTTGCCAGTATGCCCAACTTTGCTGACTTCTATAGTGAGGAGAGTATCAACAATCAAGGTCTCGAGTGCCTGAGGTTCTTGAATGAGGTCATCTCGGACTTCGATGCTGTGAGTTGGTTATATCGAACGTAATCTAATTATAAAATAGCCCTTTCATCTCGAGTGTCCCTTGCTAAATGTGGAATCGATTGATTTATTTATCTCAGCAACGTGCATGAGCAAACTATGTTTGAAAAATGTATTGTTCGATGAATTTTTAAAAGTTTTTCAGAATTCCAGTGTTTTTATTAATAACATCAAATCTCATCGGAAGCATTCAAATAGCACATGATTGATTGGTTTCACCAGAGCTGTCAGTCTAAATCGATAAAAAAAATCTTGCTCGACTCATTGTTTCCAACCAAGTGTTGGCTAAATGACGTGTGTAGGAAAATTATTTATATTAATTTATTTATATATTTTTAAAGATTCTATATAATCGGATATTTTTGCGCAGATCCTTGGCAATATTGATAATAATCATACATATTTTTTAAGTCACATATTTCTGTGCAAATACTTATAAAATTGAAGGTAAATTTTTTCAGCATTATCTCAAGAACAGTTTTATTCTTATTTACTTATTTATTCGTGGGTGTGGTGAGCCCACACTTGTAGATATTTACTACAAGAAACTATCCACCTAGAAACACTACCTGAATCGGGTAGTGTCACGCCTACCCGAAAGGGAAATGGCTTAATGGTATACATACATACATACATACATACATACATACATACATACATACATACATACATACATACATACATA
>CAKNXH010061852.1:227665-246287 GCA_932178445.1 Andricus quercusramuli | reverse complement strand
ATACATACATACATACATACATACATACATACATACATACATACATATATACATACATACATACATACATACTTACAGATTTAGGTCAGTCAAGTCTTCGGACAAAGTGTGTTCGCATACATTTTATTAATCCCTGTAGTTCGAAACGAATTGCTTCGCCCATTTGCCGAATGATTAAAAAGACACATCGACGAGCTCAGTGATGCCTACCCTTTGTAGGCATGTAGTTGTATGTAGTTGTATTCTGGTTATTTTACTTCCTCACAAAGGAATCTTTGTAATGGTAATAATTTTACAAGAATATAGGAGATTCCTTGACTTGAAATAATTCGATTGACCTATAATATTGATACATTTTATTTGGTCAACCCTAAAAGATACATTTTATTGAGAGATAAGGAAGTTATGGTCATATATACTACTTGAAAAATCTGTTTTTTACTTGAAAACTTTTTTCGATAATGTAGCGTAGGCTGAACAAAAAGTACGTTACTACTTACATGGAAAATTTAGGACAATTTAAGACATAAAATTTATGAATGTCATATCTATCATCCTTGCGGGAAAAATTGTTTTAAAATTATGAAAATGCTACATCATTACGCACATCCATTAGACTTTCCTGACATATTTTAAATCATACATTAATTAACACCATATAAGAGCCATTCGGTTGTATATAAGGGGCAAGCCATATTCCAAGAGACAGTTATTGGTGGGGGAGGGGAGGTGTCAAAAATCCACGATTGTTCACGACGGGTGCCGGGGGTTCTAGCCAAAATCCACGTGGACGCATGTTCTTCTGCACCTGCGGATTTCTTTTAAGAAAAAACAGGAGAATATAGAAAATTTGAACTACTTTTTGTTTGGACCTCATTCCTTGTATCAGTAGGCTTTTCTTAAAGAAAAAAGTCATAAAAAATTGTCCACATGGCACATGGATGGCCCCCAAAAGCGCGTTCGTTCATTTCAGACCGATTAAAGAAGAATCTAGGGTTTGGAACGAATTATTGTATTTTATTATATTATATATATATATATATATATATATAGATATATTTTTTTTTTTTTTTTTTTTATTTTTATGTTATGTTATGTTATTCCTATTACAAAAGTTAGTGTTAAAATTTTTACTTGATATTACATCCCCAGTATAATAATACATATATAGTACCGTAAGTGGGCGGTTAGGTAAATATGCCTGTTCTATTGTCAAGGGTGGTGGTGGGGGGGGGGGGTTGACATCCAAAACCCCTCCCTTGGATACGCCACTGATTAGCGGACCCGACAGACATTGTTCTGTAAACAATGTTTGTTAATCAACGCGTGAGTAAATTTGATAGAAAATAATGTAAAATACTTCAATACCACACTATATATTTGCAAAATGTATAGTTTTTTAACGGATACTTCAAAACCTTTTGTACACTAATTACAACTTAATGTAATATTTTAATTAGCACGTGATTTATTTTAACACAATAATAACACACAATTTTCCTGAATCTGATCGCATCGCCAACTATCGGGACACACTGAAATTAAAATAAAATTTTTGAATATTCGATACTGCGATGGCAGCGCTGTCTGCCGGATCCAATCTAAAACATTTTCCAGTGGACTGAATTGTGAATCTAAACCATTTTCGAATCCACTGGAACACAGACACAAAATTTCATAAAAATCGGTCCAGCTGTTTAGGAGGAGTTCAGTCACATACACACGGACAGAAGAATTATATATATAAAGATGAAGGAAGTTATGTTCATTTATAATATGTTTTTGAATAATCTGTTCTTTACATTAAAGCTTTTGCTATTTACATAATTAAAAGTTGATGCAACAACCTAAGAGATTTTTTGACTCCTACACACGAATCGATTCCATATTAATTTATTTCAATGAGAATAAAGGAAGTTCTAGATATTTATCATACAGTTAAATTGTATCATTATCAAAAACGAAATTCAAATTGACCTTAAATTATTAAGAAAGCTATGATATATTTGAAGAATATTTCTGAAGTCATCATAGGACTTTTCTTTTCAGTAAGTATATTAAGGACTGTGAATGAAGCCAAATATCGTTCTATAAGTAGTTTTCAAAAGTTTAAGGGTAGTTTTCTATCACTGTTACACATTTTAACTTTCACGAAGTGACTTTAAATCACTCAAAGCCGAAAATATCTAAGGTATATGAAAACGCACATTATGATTTTTTAATCCCCTATAAAGGGTGCATTTTGTACTTTCAGATGTAGAATAATATGAATAAAATTAGGGTAAAATTATTTTCGCTGGTGTCTAACATTATTTTATTCTCATACTCATGGTCTTTATGAAAGAAAATAAGGGGTTGAGACAACAACAACAACAAAGTCATTTTTATTTTTTCAGGCCACCCTACTCTAGACACTCCTCAGAATATACAAAAAATTGAAATAATAAAAAACTTAAAAACTCTTGAGACAGTTGATTTTTCAAACCACGGTTGCTCATGCGCGTTACGAAGCTATAAAAAAAATCGATTCTGCATTTAGCACTCTGCATAGGGTTTTCAATGCACAACTGTTGGGCATGAATTTGTCTTCTATTTCCAAAATTTGTTTTTCTACTCATCCTGTAATGGTTAAAGTTCCGCAGTGCAGATTATTTGAGTATTAGATTTTTATTCGATTACAGAGAAAGCAAAAAGCATTTGAATCAAGACTCTTTATTTTTTTTTAATTTCGTTCGTATACTATCATTTTCTTAACTCAATGCTAAATTTTTCAGTGTAGTAAACTTCTGATAGATATCAAGTTAGTTGGCTTATAAATTCCTGTCACGTTTTCCGGCTATCACACAATCCCATTTTCCTGTATTTAATTTTTCTCTGATCCCATGTTAATTCCCTTGAAGCATCATTCCCCTTTACTATCCCAAAAGACTTTTTCCTATCTTATTTTGCCTATAGTTCACATCCAAGGAAAACCAGATTTAAACCAGCTTTGGTCTATTTTGTTAGTTCTTATATAAATATTTCATATTTAGAAAGTGTAATCTATTAGGGAAAGTAAAAAAATACTTTCGAATGAAAGGTATATAGAAGTTTCTGCTTTGTGATTCATTTCACAGGAATGTTGACTTTTTAACTTTTTGAAAAAGAATATGGATTCCAATGTAGAATTCGTAGTGATATAAGTAGATTTCGAGGGCTTAACCTCATGTAATTTCATGTAATCTTGTGCAATCTCTTTACTCTTGAGTAATCTCAGATAATCTCTGGCGATCTTGTATAACCAATGGAAATCTTGTATCTCCCATACGTACTCTTGTGTAATCCCATGTAATCTTTTGAAATACCTTGCAATCTATGCAACCCCTGTAATCTTGTGTAATCCAATATAATCTCGTGTAATCCCACGCAATCGGATGTAATCCCATGAAATCTTGATTCCAAGTTTTTTGGCCCGAAAGTAAAAGTGCTTAGAAGAAAAACTTAACTCAGTTGATTAAGATATCTTTATAGGCTTTATATTCCTTGTATCTGTTTCACTAAATCATTATTAATTTTGTTCGTTTTAACTTTCTTCTATGCTCTTGTTTGAATAATTTCTTTTCACTCTTTTTCACTGTGTAACTATCAAATTAATGGGGTGCCTAAATAAATTTTAGATAATATATTTTTTTAAGTACTGCATAAAATTTGAAAAAAATACTTTATTCCGAGGGAAAAAATATTTTTAAACAAGTTTCGAAAAACTTATTCGAACAACTTTGTGATCTTTATATGCCACACTTCCGGTTTTACAGTCATTCAGCTATGCATCATTTTTCCACAAAATATTAAAAAAGTATATACTTTCAAACATTTAAAAAAATGTATATTATAAAAAAAAACTTTCCTTAAGAAATTACGTTCATTTTTAAATGATATTTCAGTATCACAGGGTAAACAGATATTTAAAAATATGCAACTAACAATGATTGTTTTCCAACAAATTAAATTTAAACTAAATTATTTATTGAATCAAGTACAGAACTTAAGAAAAAAATTTCATAATAATTATAAATATTTTTACATGTAACCTTGTTTAATCCCATATGTAATCTCATTTAATCTCGTGTAATATCATGAAATCCTGTAATCTTGTAATCTAGTATACACGCAAAATTGAAGTCATGAAGCTCTCGGTAGAGAACAGATTGAAAATAAAAAAATTTGAAATTATGTAATTTTAAACTTCTTAAAAATTAAAATTGGAGAAAAATTAATTTGAAAATTCTAAAATATTGTTGAGAATAAAATGGATATTCCTAATTATAATTTCAAGACATTCTAGAAAAGTGCCACAATTCGTACAGATTTGTAATTTCGATAGATTTTCCTGAAGAATGTTGCAATTCTTCAAACCAGCAGTAAACTGAGAATGAGATTCTAAAGGATATCTACAGAAATTGTAGCAACATTCTTTGAAAAATACAAAAGAATATATATCATGGCAATTCAGTAGAAATATTAAGATATTCAAGAAATATTCTTCAGGAAATCTAAAGAAACTTCATGGAAATTTTAAAGGATAAGGTTCTACAGAGATTCTGAATAAAATTCGGTGACATTTGTTCACATGAGATTATTGAAGAAATATTTCTTCAAACATTATAAGAAAATTGAAAAAAATACTTGCAAATCCTATAGGATTCCAACAAAAACCTTCCAGAAAAAGTCTATAGAGATTTCAGAGTAATTCTGTTGATTAAGGTTAAGAAGGAATTATTATTATTAATTTCTATGAAAATCTCAAAATTGTTATCAAATTCTAAGAAACATCCTGTCCCATATTGAGATTTATGTATTCTTTATTGCAGAGAACGAAAAAAGCATACCTTTTAAAACTTAATTTTAATCCTCAATATTAATATACTTGGAAAATTTTAAATTACATATTTATTCTATAGATTCTGGATCGAGAGGAGTTTCGGGATATTATCAAAATCAAGACGATAGGTTCGACCTACATGGCTGCCTCTGGAATAACTGATTCAACGAATCATGAGGGTGGACCCAAATGGGGGCATCTTTCGACACTCGTCGATTTTGCCTTAGAATTGAAAAAGGCCCTTTCAAGTATCAACGAGCAGAGCTTTAATCATTTTGTTTTAAAAATGGGAATAAATCATGGTCCCATAATAGCAGGTGTCATCGGCGCCAGAAAACCTCACTACGACATTTGGGGCAATACTGTCAATGTAGCTTCGAGAATGGAAAGCACAGGAAAAGTTGGTCACATACAGGTAAAATATATCAACTTTATAATATATATATATATATATATATATATATATATATATATATATATATATATATATATGAAAATATATAATATATACAAAATATATATATATATAATCTTCAAATTCATCGTTTATTTTGTCCACGTTGAAGCTCCTATGTTTCGCTCGCTTTAAGCGTGTTTTTCGTCTCGCGACTTCTTCAATTAGTTCAATGTGACAGTTTATCAGTACATAGGGGTTACCAGGGCGCAACGGGACAGGTTCTTTTTTCAATAATATACTCTTCATCTGCGTTGTGTAATATTAGAATGTAAATTGTTATTTAAAGATTGTAAGTACTTATCTTCAAATTTCGTAAAGAATTAAATGTGTTAAAACGACTAATTACGAATAAAAAATACAAATCAAATAGAAGTGCTTTTGTCCCGTCTCGCCGCAGTATAGGTGTCCTCTTTCGCTCCAAATTGTACTTGTCATTCATATCTAAATATTGAACACTTGTCTTGAAAAAATGCATAATAGAGTCATGGAACAGAGTCATAGAACTATTAAATATAAGTTCAAACTATGGACAACTGTAGTTTGATGATTGTGAATTCTCTTTTGTTAAACCTCCTTCGGCTTTAACGAATACATTCTTAACACGTATATTTGACTTCGTACTCGATTAAAATCTATCCGAAACGCGAACTTTTCTATATTATATTCAACTCTATTATATTGAATATACTGGGTGTTTTTTTTAACTTGAGACATCGAAAAATCTCAAAAAATACGCTTCCTATGAAAAAAATATCCGTAATAAAAACTTTTTTAATTTCGAGGAGGAAAAGCGACTTTGAGGAAATTTACCCCACCCCCCAGGAGGCAGAAGTGGGGGTAACTATGTAATTTCAAATGTATACCCAATTTTTTATCACAGATTCAGATTCTCCTTTATGAAATACTTAAGTTTTATTCGAAGGGGAGGTACATTCTTACAAAGTCGCTTTTCCCCCTCGAAAATAAAAAATTTTCATCACGGATATTTTTTTCATAGGATGCGTATTTCTTGAGATATTTCGATTTCTCAAGTTAAAAAAAGAACACCCAATACTATATTATATTAATTTTTTTACCTCGGTCTGGGACTGCTTATTCATATTTCGCGAAATAAAGTACAAATGTAAATTTTAATGATTATTTTAATATTCGTTCCTTATTTCGCATTATTCTTTATTCACAGCCACCCTAAAAAATGAATTGGTCATTTTTTCACAAATTTAATTTGTTTACCTTCAAAGTTATTTTTCACGATTAAAAAAAACCACGCATTCTATAAAAAAATAGTATGGAGAAAATTTGTAGACATATTTTAGACTAACAATTTTGTTAAATGACATTTCATTGCATTTTGTGTCGTTTTTCCAACAATATATTTCTTTAATTTTTAATGTTATTTTTTGGGATTGACACAAAAACTAAGCGTCCTATCAAAAAATGATTCATAACAAATTTGTAGGTCTCTTTTAGGCGAAAAACTTTTGTCTATTCATTTTTTCTTAGCTTTTGTCGCTTTTTCGAAAATCTTAATTTTTATGCCATTTTTTATGATCAAAATAAAAACCATGCGTCGTATCAAAAAATGATTTATAACAAATTTGTATATTTCTATTGGGTAAACAGTTTTTGGTCTATTTTTCATAATCTTGCATAGTTTGGCCGCAAAATAGAATTTTTTATTTTGAATAATATTTTTCACGTTTTACACCAAAAATATGTGTCTTATCGAAAAAATCGTTACGAGAAAATTACATTGAAAATAAAAAATTCTTCCCTCTCATCGTGAGAAAAATGTAAACAAATAAATTATCCGTTCTGCTGCAACTCAATTAAAATATTAATCAAAATTTTTTAATTAAAAAAACTCCCTTCTTAAGTTCAGAAAAAAAAACAATAAAAGCCAAAATTTTCTCCTATACAAATCAATGAAAAGGCTAAGGATATTCGTATGGCCAGTGGTATACAATCTTGCAAAATAATTGAGGGACCTGAAAAGGGGCTACATGGTAGGGGTAGTAGACACAATTTTCTCCAATCATGCCACTTGATACTCGTCTGGCCAAACGTAAGAATATATATTTTGCAATAAAAATATTTTAAAATAACAAATTTTCATCTTTCCATCCAGAAAAAATTGTAAACAAAATTTAACTTTTCAAACTTGAAAGAACATCAGATGAAACTCATTTTAAATATTGTTTGCTTTCAATTAAAAATACTCTCATTTGAGAAAAGTTCTGAATACTTAAATTGAAAACTTTTTCAGGTTTTAAAGTTTTAATTTTAACGCTCCGTCTACAGACAGGGGCTTTTATGGCACACACGATTTTTCAAACTAGAATATCTCGTCTACGGAAATGACATTTATTCAAAAGGTTTTTAACAATTAACATAACCAACATTTAGGTCATGTTGTAGATTCTTTCAGAAGTAACCCAGCATTTCTCTAGTTTTTTTTTTAAATCCAGAAACAGTTCAAGGACTGTTTCTGACTTAACAGACCCTGTCTGTGAAGGGAAGGAGAGAAAAAGAAGTCTGTAAACGGAGGGTGAATGATCCGGAAAAACGTTTATTAACCAGGAAGAGATCAATTCTCTTTAGAAGCCATCCTGGAATATTTGTGTTGAGAATATGACTACTAAGAAGAAATGTTCGCGTGCAGAACGCGCGAATCATACGTGTTATTATTCCAAATATGTTTTTATTCGTAAAAAAGCCATAACTTAGAAAAGAGCGTGTAAACAAAAGAAGGATTTTTCTTCTTTCTGAGCATAAGTCAAACAACCGATATTCTATCATATTTTATTCGATAAATCAGTTTAAATCGTTTCAAAAGTTTTTTAAAGACTAAATATTTAAAAATTTGTTATTATGGATTTTTCATTTGTTCATATTTTTAATCTTAGGAAATATGAATTCAGGCAGGATTCTTTTAAGTTAAAAAATTAAAAGATTTCAAAATTTCTCAACATTTTTAGGTGACTGACGAGACACGAATGATCCTGGAGCCATTTGGATTTGGATTTGAGGAACGAGGAATGGTTTTTGTCAAGGGTAAAGGTCAGCTACTCACCCATTATCTAATGACAAAAGACGGGGTTCCATTGAAACTTGACAGTGATTTGCCAGTAGAGCCAACTCATCCGATCATTTACCAGTAGAAGAGTGCTGAAAGTCTTACTCAGTGGGAAATTGCCGAGACTCACCATTGGCGCAATATTGGACCAATGCTGGTCGTCACTATATTAAATTATAAATGACAAATAATGAACTAAATTGTATAATAATTTATAATTAATAAAAAATAATAATATTTGTTTTATTGGACCAATAATCGGCTGCATTGGCCTCCAATATTGGCCCAATATTGGACTAATCGTATATTTCCCACTGGGTGCCGATGACACCGGGTGGATTTTTTCTCTCCATTTCGTGACGAAGGGTCGAGCGAGCAGACAAATCTTCGAGACTTCGATCGAGGCGAACTCAAGTCGGTGACATTGTCGTCTAAAAATAATCAACAAACGAGGTGTAAAATTCAACCCGCAGTGTCCCTGCTGTCGTAATTGCAGTCTAAAATTTTAGGGACACCACGAAAAATTGCATTCATAAAGGAATAAGACATTCATTAATGTTCACTGGCTGTCTGGTAGACCTCATTAAAATTTTATCTGAATCTAATGGAGTGGACAAAGTGCTGATGTACCTGAAACGATTTCTGTATCTTGCATATGGGTTCTGTACAATTTGAATCAGAGTATAGTTTGATAGAATCTAGGATTAATTTTAATGGATATTTAAAGTTATTAAATCTTGTAGGAAATTTTCTCGTCATCTGGATATAAGTAGAAATAATTTCTCATCAGCAGTAATAAGGATTACCAATGCATTGAATTGTGATTATGATAAATTGGAATATGGGATTATGACAGAGATGTGTAAATTAGAATTAATTAGGTTCGTAAACAATTTTCGACGTTCCTTTAATGTGGATAATTCTTTAAGTATCTAACATCTTTCAAACTTCTGTGAATCAAGTCGTTCTGTGTGGAATTGTGAAAAAAGTCAAAAAAGACATTCCTTTTTATGGCCTTTGCCTCATCGAATGTACCTATTTAGAAAAACTATAGGTAACTATAGAAGACATCCAGTGGACATTGACTTGGACATCCTGAGGATGTTCGGTCCATAAAACTCACCGAGATTTATCATCATTCTTGCTACCTCTATATCATTACAAATGTACCTTCACAATGTATTATCATCGCTACAAGCGTTACGACGACTTCCCACTGCACAATTGATCTTTCAACAATTACTTTTTTTTAATTTCAGCCTATAATTGTTATGAAAACGTTCTTTTGAAATTGAAGCTATATGAGTTGTAATAGAAAGGAAAAAATTGATTAAATACAGGGAATATTCTAAGGAAAACTCAAAACTAATTAACTTTAATTTCAAGTGATAAAATCATTTACTTTTGATATTGACAAACCTAGAAAACAGCGGAGTAATAGAAGTCTCACCTAAGTAATAATTATTAAAGAATCCACGGATCTACGTAGACATATGTTTCCAGGTGAAACTGAAAATCCATCAAATTAAAAAATTCAGAATTGTAAACGTTTAAATTCTAGAACTTCTAACTTCAACTTAAAAAATCTGTAATTCCAGCTTTTCCAATTCTCAATAGAATCCTATACTTTCGAAATGAAACTATCTCAAGCTAAGATCTTTCAATATTTAAATATTGGAAATTAGTGAGTTGCAAATGTAACAATCTGAAACTTACAAAATTTACAATTATACTAGTTAAAATAGTGAGAAAATTTTGTAAGTAACGAAAATAACAAATTAAAATCAAAATTTGACATTTTTTCATTGAGAATGGTTAAGTTCAATTACTAACAATGTTTTTAATCATAATTTTGGTTTTTTCAAGGAAAAGTATTAATTCAACAAACGCAATTGTTTCTTTCTTTGGGATGACAACAAAATTAACTTAGAAATTAAGCAATTATAGTTTGTGAATAATCACAATTTGCTTAACTAATAAACTCTTTTAAGATTCCCACTTCACAATTTAAAAATTTAATTATATTAAGGTCAAAGTCATTTTTTCAATAATCTGAAATTTGAACTATTCAGATTTTAGCCATGGGTCTGATGAGACTATTCTTCGGCATATGTAATCATGAAAATAAACCCAATGCCCAATGCCACTCATTAGGATTTTCCGTTAAAAGGTAGTGTTTTCTGCAAGCGCCTCAAATATCTGACATATTTCGGTGATACCAAATGATTTATTTTTTCACCTTTTAGATGATTTCGAATTCAAATTTTGTTATTGATTTTACAACTTCTTTATTCAACTTATTCTTCTTCAAGTAAAAGTCCTTGAAACTGATTTTGATAAAATTCCATAATATAAAAAGCATTTTTTAATAAATGTTCAATTTAAAAGCTTCAAGCATTCGAATTTAGTAAAGAAAGAAGTTGTAAACATCATATCACATGCATTTAATGTTTTCAAAAGCATATAAAAATAAATAAATTTTCTTAATTCCAACATTAAAAACCTACGAAAGTTTAATTGCGAAGTACACATCATGAACGAGTTCCAATTTTTAACAGTTTTTAAAACGAAGAAACACAAATAATGTTAAAACTAGTTTCGTTTATTTTGCAATTTTTCTTTGCATTTGGACTAGTTTTACCCTTTATTCCTTTCATCTGTACTTTTATTATTTTTTACTCAGCTTTACTGTGACTTCCACATACCCAATTTAATTTACACCTTACCTTTTGGGTAGAATTACTCCATTGAATAAGCCCTATCACGGTTCCGTTGATTTTAAAACTGGGAGGTCATACAACTATTTCTTCATAAAAAACAAAATCTTTTCCGCAGCCCTTTTTTAAGAACAATCCATTTTATAATTAAAAAAAAATCAAAATACCCGGTTTTTTCGAAAGTGGAGCGGGATCAGAAAATAGTTGAGAGCAAAATTGTTCCTGGAAAAAATGGCTACTGAAAGCGCTTCAATAATTTCCAATATTATTTCGTTTTCTTGAAAAATTGAAATTTTTATTTTAATACGTGGAAATTCATTTTTACTGTTTTACAGCATTAAAATATAAGAAAAGATAAATAATGTTATTCAAATTGTCTGGAGATATTTTTTTAGTTATAAAAATTTATCAGCTTATTATAAAAAGTTGTTATTATTCAAAAAAAAAAAACAAATGAGTATTAGTGAATTCCTAGCTTGTCTACTTAAAATAATGAACATTTAGTACAAGAAATAAGAGAATCACAAATTTATAATGAAATACAAAAATCAAGTTTTGCAAAAAAACTAAGGTATATTAAAAATTATTACAGGGTCTTTTTGCCGAAATTTTTCAAACGAACCATCTTTCTCTCCTTTTTTCATATCTCGCTTCGTTTTCGAGAAAACCTGGGTGCTTCCATTTTTTAAAATTAAGAATAGTTTTTTTTCAAAACCGCTGCGGAGAAGATTCTGTTTTTTGCCGAAGAATAGTTGTAAGGCATGTCAGATGCAAAATCAAAAAAAAAATTGTTGGAATTCGCAACTTTGGGTTGCAGTCATTTCAACGGAACTGTGCAGTAAAATACCTAATAAAAATCGTAAAATAATAATTGTTGAAAGAATGATTTAACAGTGTTTGCTAGTTGTCCAGGATTCGATTTCTACAATATCAACAAAAGCTGAATTAAAGTGACCATTTCTCTGACGGAAAATTTGGCGCTAGTCGTAGAATTACTGTACCATTAAGGTATCTGTCACAAAAGCTCTCTCATTGGAGATTTCAGTCAGGACAATTGGCTTTATTACAATTACTACTATTACTACTGTTACTGCTATGTTTATTACCGATATAACTACTACTGTTGTTCATTGTGTTCACGCGAGGTCGAACTCAGCACGAGGTCTTTTGCATTCCGCCAAATTTTGAAAATCCTGAAAAATTCAAAGATTTTTGTAACTCGTAAAGTATTCGAGTTAACGACAAGACTTTCGATGTGAATTAGGGTGATCCTTGTACAAAAGGCTTTTTTCAAAAGTCAGAATACTTTTAAATTTTATTAAAATTGTGGGACGAAATAAAAATAGGATGATGTGAGTTTTGGTACCTGTAGAGCGAGTTGAAACACGGTGTTTCGGCTCTAGGGCTGGAACAAAATGTTCCAACACTAGGGATGCAAACACCGTGTTTCAACTCAGCGTACAGATATCGAAACTCGAAGTTTCAATAGAGGCGCGATGAAAATATTAATCTGATTCAAAAAGTTGTATGGCGAAAGCATTTCGTCGTCGCCACGCCACCATAGCAAATATTGCTCTAGCGGAAATACGGAAGCTATTTCGAACGGAAGCTCGCGCACTCTGTTGGGAAAACTTACATATTCATTCATACAATAGGGTGCCTCATGAAATCCTTTTGCTCAGATTTTCTTAAACCTTGAATCGGACATTTCTTTCTTTTGGTGAGACAATGATACCATATTTTCGCAAGATTTAAAAATATATATTTAAAGGTTGCTTTTCAGGTTCTTATGACAAAAATTCGACCTTTTAACATTTTGACAGTTTTATTTCTACTATTTTAACTATCCCATCTTTAGAATGCAACAAATTCTTTATCGGGTTAGCATGTGATCCTCAAATTTTGTTCGTTATGAAAAAAATTTTTTGCATATATTTTTGTTTATTTGTTTACTTGTTTGTAAAGCTATATAAACATTATTCCTCAATATTCTTGAGAAAATTGCAAAAAATTTGAACATTTCAGATGTTATATCAAAATATCAACAAAGAATTTAATTTTCGACCAAATAGTTGATGCTACTTCAAAAAAAGATGAATTCTCAATGAGAATATAAAAGTTGATATTTTAACCAGAATATTAAAATGTTTAATTAAAACAAGGTGAATTCAACTAAAGAATTCGAATATACAACAAACTACTTTAATTCTTAACCAAAAAAGATTTTTCAACCAAGAAAGAAAAAAAATGTCAACCAAATTATAATTTAAGGGGAAAATCAATTTGAATGAAAAATTTCGAATAAGAATTTATATTTTGAAATGATTTGTTTTTGTGGTTATATAAATATAATTTTCCTAAGATTCTTGTGAAAATTCAAAATGATTTTTGAGATTTTGGATATTTCGAAGAAGTATCCGGAAAATTTTTGAGAAAATTTTTTTTATTTTACAGGATTTTACCAAGTTTGAGGAAAATTTGAGTCAGTTTCAAATATATTTAGAACTTTCAGAAGTTTAGAAGAAATATAAATGTTTTATAAGGTTTCAGAAATTTTTGAACGTTTACAAATATTCTTAATTCTAAAAAGTTTCAACAATTTTTTTCGAAATCTCCAAAAATCTACGTTTCAAATTTTTTGAAATCTTTTCAAGTTAAACATAATTTTGAAATCTTGAAAAAACTTCTGAATATCACTTAAACCTATTCGAACTTTCTGAAATGTTGTAATCTTGCGAAATTACAAAATTTTGCTTTAATATCTTATACATTCTCTTTCAACATATCAGGGAATCATTTGAGATATTTTCGAATCTTTTTCAGCTTTATTTTAAAATTAATGTTGAGGAATCAAAAATCATTTTAAATTTCCTCAGGAATCTTATGAAAATTTTTTATCCTCTTAAAAAGCTTCTTTTTGAGAAATTTCGGATGAATTATGTATTATACGCTAAATAATGTAAAAACTTTGTTGAATGTTAATTATTGGGCCAATCATGATCGATTTATTGATTTTTTTTTTAAATATCACATTCTCTTTCTTGAAAGTGTAGACATTGTTGCCAGTGAAGTAAGTAATATTTCCGAAAAGTTTCATGATTGATACAAAATTTTAGGGATGAATTTGACTTCTTAATCGTAACTTTGGGAGTGTTAATACCCACCATAAGGACTGTTTTTTTTATAGCGAACAAAACTTGAGGGTCACATGGTACCCTTATAAAGAATTTCCTGCATTGACAAGATTGGATAGTAAAATTATAGAAATAAGAATTTAAAATCTAAAAAAAAGCATCAATGAGGCATCCTCACATGTAACTTACCTATCCGAAGAAAGAGATAATAATTTTCAACTTTCTATAAATTAATTAATTCAACAAGATAATTTTTCGACTTTTCCATCTATCAAACTTGCAAAATTTGAAGGCAGTCATCAGCTTCGTCCAGCTAAAATCAACCAAGTAAAACGTACATTATTTGCTACAATTTATAAGCAAATTGCAAAACACTTTGAATTTTCAAAAAGCCTTTTTTTGGACACTCTAATGCGGAGTTTCGTGCGAAGGAGACCACGAAACATTTTCACGTCTGTGATAACTTCGTCGCGAGTAGCGTAACGATATGTAGTAGTAGGTACTACGATAAAAAATGGAAGATGCAAGGTAAGGTAGGCTTTAGAGTACTTTTAGCCCCGAGTTCGCGGAAACAACCGTATAAAATCTTACTGTACCATTATTTAAGACTTTGCGCAAGGACGCCGATAATTTATTTTTTTACATAGAGTGCAAAGTTATCACAGACCCTATATATATATGTAAAGAACAAAATACATATGCATAGGTATATATAATATATGTCGCGAAAACACAAAAACACGGAGGAGGAGTTTGATCGGGCTGATAAGCAACGGCCTAAGCGCGAAGGCGTGTTTTCCTGAAAGAAGGTACGATGAAAGTAGATTATTGAAGGGGTGAGCCATAGAGGGTATGATGATTTAAAAATGGGTACAATTGAAAGTAGATCATCCTCCTCGAATTTCACACTTTCTCATCGCCACAACATTACACGCACATGAATCTTGTAAACTAGCAATAAAAATGTCGTGTACATAATTAAATGGATCACTAATAAAGTTAATGACTATAATAATAAGAAGGGAAGGTTAGCGGATTTAGTTTCGAGAATGGTGGTGAGCATCTGTGAAGGGAAGAGGAACGAGGGAAAAATATCACTGTAGATATCCTAGCACTACTCGTATATGTATCTGTATAGGAATCATATGAATTCGAGAGGGAACACGTTGTAACTTTAATGAGGAGATGAAAACAGAATCAGAGAAACCCCACTTTCGCGTCGAACGAATAAAGAGCATCATCGATGTGAGAAAAACAATTGTTTCTTATTTTCTTACCTTGTCTTTCACTAGCATTGAAATTAAAAATTATTTTCAAGACTATCAGTCATCATTAGGGTGACCCAAATTTATACACAAGGAAAAATGAAAGATCAGTCCGGACATCCAGATGTGCAGACTGACTGTCTTTGCGGTTCATCTATAGGACAGCCTTCTAGATGCTTAAAATGACTATCTCTAGAAGGTTAAAAAAGAGGTTCAAATCGGTAATCTCAGGGAGTCAACTTGATCATCTCGGACGGTCGACTCGACCATCACAGAGATCCAAACTCATCACAGAGGGTAGATTTGATAACCTCAGATAGTCGACTGGATTATCTCAGATAGTCGACTTGATCTTGTCAGATAGTCAATCTCACCATCCTAGAAGGTCTATTTGATCATACCATATCTTCTATTCTTCTATCCCATATCTTCTTCTATTCTGGTCTTCATCCATCTATGTTATACATATATGTATATATCATATGCCAGTCTCTGTCTTATAAGAGACTTAAAATTATGAAATTAAGTGGAACAACCTAACAATTTATATAAAATACATAAGATCTGAAAGAATTTTTTATTATTAGTCGAGAGCGAGGTGTATGCGACATGATTCGATATGCACAAACAGTGAAAATTGACAACATTTTGTTTGGAGCACGAAAGGCTGAGGACGCGGCGTTACTGCACTGAATTGTGAGATTTCAAACACTGGAGTGAAGTCAGAAACCGACATGATGGCATATTAAACATTTCGGTACATTCTATATCATCAATGAATGATGGAACATTTAGCACGTTTTCAGTCATAAACCACACGGCTATAAGAAATTGATAGCTAAGCGTCGAGTGACAGCTTTGTCCTTAATCCCTTCGAAGCATCAAATTTGACTAGTATGTTTAAATTCAATAAGCAGCAAATATTTTTCGGCCTTTTGGTTTTCACGCGCATAATTGACGCTCAAATATTGCCAAATATTAAATCAAATATTATCAAATATTACGTTCTCCGCAACAGATCATCTGCTCCTCCTTATTTTTATCCATTACGACCATGGTCGTAATGGGTAAAAATAAGATGATCGTACTGATCATTCCGGAAGGATACCTTGATTATCCTGATAGTGAGACTGAACTTCTTCTAACAGTCACACTAGCTATAAAATGAGAGTCTCTCTGACCAAGTCGAAAAAAGTATGAAATGCCCTTACAACCATCTAGAATGACTGACTGACTAGTGACTATAAATATTAACTCTATAACCTTGACGCTCCATTTTTCTGCGTGTACGTGTAAAAATTTCACTTTCAATTTTTAGTAATTCATCCCCCTCACTTCATTGGTTTTTCGGAAAAAAATACCTTTTCTTCAAATCGTTAAACATTAACCTGCGCACTGAGGCTTTTAAAATTAACAATTTGGTTTTAAATGGGAAAAGATCGATTTTCAAATAACTTTTCGTGAACTAAAGTTTAGTTACCTCTTAGGGAATGTTCGAGGAATAATTTCGTTACTCAGCCCCATTGTATTCTGCCCGGAAATGGCCCAAAAATTACAAATAACAGTTTTATGAAAAGCTCATGCTAACGACGGTATTTTTTTGAATTTTTTCACCACGAATGATTTTTATTTGATAAGTGACAACTTTTTAAGTATTTTCAACTATTTTTGATTGCTTAAACAATTATTATTTGTTTATACATATTTCCTTTATTTATTTATAATTTTTCTATTTCGACGCCTTCATTCAATATGACTCTATGTGCTGACACTACCTTTGTATGGGACTATTTTCAGTGCTTATACACAGCGCATAACGTGTGAGCATGTTTTTAGTAAAATTTTTGTTCAATAGAGACAATATGAATTTCTAAATCATCCATTTCTGAACTGGTCGTTTCACCAAAATTCGGTGAGCGTAGCACGAATATTTTCAATGAGCCTAGACACTTCTTTTTAAATTAATAGATATTAATCACATTTCAAAAATAATTTTAAAGTTGGTTTATAAGAACTCTTTTTTTTATTCAGTAATAATCTGTCTTCCTTAGGATTAGTCATTATTATTTTATTATACTTATTATTATATGTGACCCTCCGCGAAGAAAGGGATCTGATGCGGAAAAAATCAATTTTCATTTTCTTACGCCAATCAAAAGTTCCTGAGTTACTCTTTCATTTCCAATAATCATAAATTTCGTAAGTTCATTACTTTTCTTGTTACGAGAAGCCTACGAAAGCCAGTCCCTCCACTGGCTCGTGCCTGATAGTGTAGTGGTAAATGGAGGGGGTGCTTTTCGTAAACGCATCCCCACTACTCAAATGTTGGCTTGCAGGCTCTGCTGTGATCGCCCGTCCTGTAAAATTCAATTTTAACGCATTAGGTCCCTTTTCTCGCGGACGGTCACATATTATATTATTTATATTATATAAAAGTTGGTCATGAGAATAACCGCGGAATTTCGCCGGGAGCGATTACTAATCTGAAAAACTGCATCCGCTCCAAGCGAATTCGCGGTACAATTTTAGCCATAACCACGGCTTACGACCGTGAGATAGGTGGACACAGTCTGCGACGGACTCAATACGATGATCCAGCAAAAGTCTCGTGCACCCAGAGGACACGGAGCAACCCGAAGACGACCGCCCTCTGCATAGCACTCCCAAAAGTATTGAGATTCTGCCGGTCCATCGCATTGACTCCGTCTTGATTGGCTCCCCCAACTCTAGGGTAGTCGACATTGTTGTTCGACACATTGTGAGGGGCCCTGCGCGTTCGATTGCCTTGAACCATACGTATGTACCAAACAATGTTTGGTTTTATCATTGTTGTTCACACGAGTAGCTAGGGAAAGAGTTCCTCCATCCTTGTAGCAAACCACATGCAAAAATAAGGGTGCATACTATTAGAGGTCGCCCGGTATCCCAGACTCACCGTTCGAGACACTTCACCCAGGTGCCACTCAGCTTTCAGCGCATTTGTTACGCCTCCGCTTGGGGGTTAATTCCTTCGGGACCACCTCTGGACAATTTTCCACGAATGTTTATTACAACATCTTAATACAGGGACCCTCTATCCGCAACCCGTGGACGCGTTCGGTGGCTTTGTCAT
>CAKNXH010061852.1:216566-227565 GCA_932178445.1 Andricus quercusramuli | reverse complement strand
GCAGCCTTATCCTTGCATGCGGGGCTCTACAAAGATGGACGAACCCTTTCGCCTAGCTGCTTCTGGGAACAGCAATGATAACACTAAACCTAGTTGTAGTAAGTTCGGTTTAAAACAATCGAACGTGCAGGGCTCCCAGCAATGGGTCGGATATCAATAATTGAAGGAGCCAATCTAGACGGAGTCAATGCTGTGGACCAGCAGAATCACGGTACTATTAGGTGGACGGATCGACTCAGGGACGACCTGCTGCAGTACTATGATACAAGTCTGGTCCCTAAACGAAAAGGTTACATTGCGTGATTGCATACTCCGCGGTGCGAGAAACATTTTTCGCATAAACGTCTGCGAAACCGTGCCGAGGAAATCCGGAGAAGGAGCGCCTACTCAACCGCAGCCAGTACAAGCTGGCAACAGAGAAAGAGAGGTGACACTGAGACCAACCGCGAGCAGGCATGCAATAGAGGAAGAGCGATGCTGCAGGATTCGGAGAAACATCAACATTCAGGTTTCTCTCAAGCCCAAAGACCTGCCCGAACTAACTGACGAGCTTCGTGGAGATTTTTCCGAAGAGTCCGACCTCTGGACTACACTTGTGGTGTGTATAATGCAGTGAGAGCTTTGGCAGATGCAAAACGTAAAACAAAACCAACGGTTGATCATAATACCAGAAGACGAATGCATCAACTCAGCACAAAGATATGCTGGGCAAGGCAGTACGCGTCCCTCATTCAGTGTGTGTTTGACTACATAACATCTGGCAGGACTTCCACTGCCAAGGTTCGACAGTTTGCGCGCGAACTGCGGATCACACACTCAACAAGTCAAAGCTATGGACCATCAGGCAGCATATTGTTGACAGAATGCGAGTACTATCTAACGCTAGGAGAAGTCTAGAGCGGATAGAGAGATGGGTCCGAGAAATTCAACAGTTTTTGTCTGACCCATCTCGAATCTTCCGAAACCCTCCAGTTACTATCGTCCACCCGCTCGCACCAGACGAAGTCGAGGCATGTTAGAGAGAAGTATACAAAGTACAGCATTCACTGAAAGTAAACTCAAAGAATATAAATAGCTTCAAGAAGCTGTGAAGTGCCCTCATAACACCTGAGGAGGAATGCTCACCTAGCACTACCGAGGAGGTGAAAAACGTATTTGGAGGCATGAAGAACTATTCCGCTCCGGGACCAGATGGTATCAAGACCTTCTGGTGGAAGAAGTTTCCTTCAACCCACCAGCATCTGGCCCGTATTTTCACCACATATGTAAAGTCAGAAGAGCCTATTCCGGAGTGGTTGGTGGAAGGGCGCATAATGCTCTTGCCGAAGACGGGCAACTTAGCTGGCCCTAAGAATTACAGTCCAATAAGTTGTCTGAACACACTGTATAAGATCTTCACAGCTATCCTAAATGATTGGATTGTTCGGACAACTGAAACTGTGTGGCGAGATTTGTGCATCCTATCAGCTTTACCTATCGATGGCCTGGTTGGATTACCGTAAAGCTTTCAATACAACCTCCCATAGACTTATTAACTGTCTGTTGGAAAGCTGAAAGGTTCATCCAAACATCGTCAAGTGCGTAGAGAGATTATTGCCGCTTTGGAAAACCAGATTTACTTTTGCTCTTTTGCCTCACATTATTACCACCAACTCTCGCACTTTGCCATTCCAAAAGCCACCTCTGCGGCAAATCTGGAAATCGAAAGCATAAGGCTTCTCATGTATTTTACATAGATGATCTCAAGATCTATGCTAAAAATCCAGAGAAACTACATTATGTTGTAGACATTGTTGAAGAGTACACTCAAGAGATTGGAATGGAGTTCGGGTTAGAGAAATGTGCGAAAGTTTATTTGAAAAAAAGAAAAATTAATGGCATCCCCGAAGACTCTGAGCTCGTCGACACAAGCGCCATACGATACCTTGGCGCTGGAGAGACCTACACAAACATGGGCGTGCCATAGAGCCGCATTCAGGACGTGACATCTATAAAGGATACTTTCCGATGCAGATACAAATGTCTTATCCGACAGATATGGTCTTCCGAACTGTCGGCGAGAAACAAAGTATCTGCGACGAACATGCTTGCCATCCCAGTGGTACTCTATTCACTTGGAGTAGTTTTATGAATGAAAGACGAACTCAGATTCCTCGAATGGAGGACTTCATTTTGGCAAGTCAAGACGGTGTTATTTCCACTCTGGTATGCCGTCGCCACATTTTGAGGCAAGACATTCCCGATTATAGCTGCAGAGCGTGTCATGCACACCCCGAGCATCTAGGACACATGCTATCTAGTTGTCCAATACATGCGGGAACAACCTACATCCAAGGGCACAATGCGACACTAAGAGTGCTTCATCAACATCTCTGTCACTCTTACGGCATTAGCCCAAATAGGGCAAAGTTATCTAAGACGAGCCCCCTCCTGAGACGGGACACCCTTAAGATTTTTGTACAAAAACATTATAAACATCAATTACGCATGCGAGTACGTGCTCAACAAAATTCTAGTTATTTTGAAACTGTTTTTTCATACACTGGAAGTGAATGAACAAAAACAGAAAGGAAAAATTATTCTTGTACGTTAGAGAACGAACTTTCACCTGTTTTAGAAGTTGTAATTTAATAACTTCTAATGATTTGAAGGAGTAAGTTATGTTTTTGTTTGTAGATAATTTTGTGAACTTATTTTCTGTTAGACTTTATTTAAAGCTTAGTTTACGTTTTATAATGTACTTTACGTAACTAATATATCATAAATGTAAAGAATATGTTTAAACAATATGCTGCAAATAAAATTCATCAATATCTAGTGTTTAATTACATAGCTTTTTTTATCTTAAAGAGGGGCCCGTCTTAGGTTACCGGGTTGCCTAAGACGAGAAAAATACATATTTTTTCAACATCGAAATTCATTGCCCTTTAAACATTTTTTTTAACTTTTAAGTGTGTGAACGTTGTAAAGAAAACATCAAGCTATGATGCTAATAATCGCTTACGCTTCTAAAGTTCCTTAAAACCGAAAACTTTCGGAAAAATATGGAAGGAGGCTCGTCTTAGGCAACTTTCCCCTACCGCTCCGCTAAACGCTCCTAGGGAAATAGAGTCAATTGTCGAAAATGAGAAGTGCCGCACTTCGAGAAACGAGCCATTTTCGTTATCAAACTTTTTGCACCAGCTGACAAAAACGTCATAGCGAAGGAAAAAGAAAAGAAGGAAAGGTATAAAGGCCTTATGAGGAAGTTACGACGGTTATACCCGGAATATTCTGTTAAGCTATCGTCTTGATTATCGGCGTTCTTGGAGGTGCCAAGGTTTCACTGGTTAATAGCCCGGTTAATTAATAAAATAGAGAAAGAGTATCCTTCTTCATAGTGCTCATTTAATTAAATGAAGCTTCTTGAACAGTAATTATATAATTGAGGTATTTGTAGATACAAGGTTAATAAGTACAAATAAACCAAAAAATACAAATAATTGTCGATGTAAATCATATTGAATAATAAAAATTCTTAGCATGAAAATAAATTTATTTATTACCAAGATATTTTGCTATTACACCTGATAAGAAATTATTGACAAAGTAAATTAGGCCCTTGAAATGCAAGGGTTTTTCGTTGGTAGCAGGAGTCGGATTCGCCATTCAATAAACAAGTATATACTTGAGTTTTGCCACTTTTAAGGTAAAAAATTTTCAACAAACACTTCGATAAATAGATTTTCACAATTTCATTTTTTTTAATTCACGCAGAATAATTGATTTTATCATAAGGATATTCACTTACTGCTAAGAAGTGTATTGCACATTGCATCTGTTTTTATACAAAATGTTGCCCGTTTCCTTCATTTCGAGCGGGATGCAATTTTTCAAACATAGGTCTAATAAGCCAGGGAAGATATGGGTAAAATATTATTTAGAATAGATTCAGAGTTGTTCATTACTTTTTTAAAGAGAAGATATAATATATAGATCGAGTTTTTTCAGGAAAGGATCAATTTAATTTTTGATTCACAAACAGCGTTATATCAATAAGCCAAAAGCTGTCATATGTATAGCATTATTGAAAAAGTTGAAATTTTGTATTCTGAAAACACAATTTCGTTCCTCCTTTCCTTATATCTTGTAATCAATTTTGCATTTCATCAAAAGGGGTGTGATAGAATACAAATTCAAATAGGGCCGTGACTATGTGTACTGAAATTTCGCTACAAATAGCCGAATTTTTTCGCTGCGAACAGAGAGCCATTGAAAAGGGGCTATTTGTACCGAAATTTTGGTAGAAAAAGCGGGATTTTTTCGTTATATATAGACACTTCATTTAAATAAATGTAATTATAATTTCAACCTTCTCTTAATTGTTAATTAGAAACTTTGAAAAATACACTGCTATGGCTTAATTAATATCAGAGGTTGCACAATGCACATTGCTTATGATAGATTTTTGAATCTGAACTTGATACATCAATTATTGATCTGTTTCTCTGTGGTCTTTTCCCATTTTTACACCATAAGAATAACTTTTATACTGAAAAAGTTGCATAAGTTCTGGTGACAAGTGAATACTTTTATTTACAACGATTGTCATTTTTATTTTATTTTAATTTAATATGAAGCACTTAATTAGTTTCGGACGCATTAGCAACATCGTTGTTTATATATTTTTTATTATATTTTCCAGCACATCCAGTTCAGAACGAAATGAGTTCTAGATTTAATTTTCACAGATCAAATAATTTTTCCATATAAATATATGTACTTCTGGAATGAATAGAATTTATATTAGATTTCGATTTACGCTTGCATGAATTTGTATTTTCCTAATCAAATTCCGAACATGCCATCCAGTCAGTAACAACGAATAAAATTTGGATTACATTTTTATGAAGACCACAAATGCAACAGAGAGGTAACATTGATTTTTGTTTGAAGATTTGATTAAATAGACAGATCATCTCAATTTACACATTATCTTATTCTATTTTCGTTATTATACCTATATATCTTGTGCAAATTTCAATCATTCAATCATTCGTAAGAAATTCCCCTTGATATTTGATTGTCAATTTAGTTTCAATCTGAGAAAAACGAGGAAATATCGGAGATAATTGGAAAGAGGCAACTGGGATAAAAATGTTCACTTTTGATAAGCTTAGAAAGTCTGCTACAAAATGAGAAACTTTCAAAATTTAGGTAACGAGGTAGAGCAATAATTTTTAATATTGAAAATTAAATATATCAGATTTTTTGGGTAAAATCCTCCACATATTTGAGACTAATTATGGTCTGTATAAAAGTAATGCAACTTTTTTTCGATGAGCTGAATACTGAACCTAAATTTTGAATTTCCGCACGCTCTTTTGTGGTATGGTGGCGCCATACTTGCGCTACTAGAACTAATATTTGATTTGACATTCGACTGCACGCAACATAGAAAAAACAGAGTTCGACAATGTCGCGGAGTAAGGAACATTTTTGCCATTGTCTTCTTTATGAATTTCAACAAAGAAAAAAGGCGGAAGATGCCTTTGAATCGTTAGGTAAAGTTCTTGGTGATGGCATAGTAACGTATTCAATAGTTACCAGATGGTACAAACGGTTCAAAAGTGTTGCCTTTAGTTTGGATGACCATGGACGTGAAGGTCGTCCAGCAAAGTGTTTAGACGACGATTTGCAAGCATTGATCAACGAAAATCCATGTCAAACACAACAAGAATTGGCAGAAAAGCTTGAAGTTGACCGAGCGACCATTTCCAGACATTTGAAAGCGATGGGGAAGATTGCAAAGGTAGGAAAATGGGTTTCGCACGACCTAAGTGAGGCAAACAAAAACGAACGAATCGAAGCTTGCCATTCTCTCCTTGTTAAAAACAATAAAAAATAATTTTTGTGGAAAATCGTAACAGGAGATGAAAAGTGGTTTTATTTCGACAATCCGAAGCGAAAAAATCATATGTTGATCCTGGACAACCTTCTACGTCTACTCCGAAACGAAAAATTCATGCTCATGAAGTAGGGGAAAGTTGCCTAAGACGAGCCCCCTGCTAAGACGGGACACCCTTAATATTTTTGTACGAAAACATTATAGTCGTTACTTACGCATGCGAATACGTGCTCAGAAAAATTCTAGTTATTTTGAAAGTGCTTTTC
This sequence comes from Andricus quercusramuli, assembly GCA_932178445.1. Lineage (NCBI taxonomy): Eukaryota > Metazoa > Arthropoda > Insecta > Hymenoptera > Cynipidae > Andricus > Andricus quercusramuli. The sequence continues at coordinate 221,412 of CAKNXH010061852.1, read as the reverse complement.
CTGCACTGGAAGTGAATTAACAAAAACAGAAAGGAAAAATTATTTTCGTACGTTAGAGAACAACGAACTTTTACCTGTTTTAGAAGTTGTGATTTAATAACTTCTAATGATTTGAAGCAGAGTAAGTTATGTTTTTGTTTCATAGATAATTTTGTAAACTTTGCAACTGATATTTATGTTTTATTAATTTTTATGCTGTTTAATGAAAATATTTTAAAAATTGTGATCATGCGAAATTCCTCAGACGAGCCCGGGTTAGGCTAAAGAAATGTAGGTAAAAGCGAAATCTGCTTTGCTTGTGAGTTGTTAAACTATGTTGCTTTTTCGATTTATATCAGTAAATTCTGGATCTGAGATGAATAATATTCAAAATTTTATAAATTTTCATTAATATTTAGTCCTTGAACTTTTTTTACACTGATTTTCCGTTAGACCTTATTTAACGCTTATTTTACGTTTTATAATGTATTTAACCTTAACGTAACTAATATGTCATAAATGTAAAGAATATGTTTAAACAATACATCGAAGTTCATTGCCTTTTAAACATTTTTTGAACTTTTAAGTGTGTGAACTTTGTAAAAAAAACAACAACAAACTATGATGCCAATAAACGCTTTTGCTTCTAAAGTTCCTTAAAATCGAAAATAATTGGAAAATATGGAAGGGGGCTCGTCTTAGGCAACTTTTCCCTAAAGCTCTGTATTTGGTAGGATTGGAAAGGAATTTTGTATTATGAGCTGCTGCAACCAAAGCAAACAGTCACGGTGGAACTTTATTGTCAACAACTAAATCTTCTAAGCGAAGATTTGAAAAAAAAACCTCCATTTACTGGCCACGGACCACGTCCAGTCAAATTGTTACATGATAATGCCGGACGGGTTTCGCAATTGCGAAACCCGTCCGTGAAACTTTAATGTCTCTTGCCTGGGAAGTTCTGCGGCATCCGGCATACTCTCCAGACCTCGCCCCATCTGATTACACTCAGAAAAAAACTTTTCTTGAACCAAACAAACTGTTTTGTTGGATATACATGAAAATTTAGTTAAATAAAACAAATTTTTGTTGATTCAACAAAATATTTAATTGACGTTACCAATTTTTTTGGTTGAATCAGCCAAATACTCCATCTACCAAATGATTTTGTTAAAACCACCACAAATTGAGTTGGGTCAACCGAATATTTTATTGTCCATATAATAACCAAATTCTATGGTTAAACCAACAAAAATGTTGTAGATTGAACCAAATCGTTTTCTGAGTGTACCATCTTTTCAGATCAATGAATAATGCGCTTCAATGTATACGCTTTCAAAAATTTGGAGAAGTGCGAAAATGAATTGACAATTTCTTTGCATCGAAAAGCCAGGAATTCTTTCACGAAGGAATCCACGAATTACCGAACCGGTGGCTGAAGGTGTTGGACAATAACGGAGGATACTTCGATGATTAAAAGGGTGAAGTTTTATATTTGTATAAATGAAATTTTAAATTGAGAAAAGTTGCATTACTTTTGCACAGACCCTATGAATTAAAAAAATTTTATGTACTGGTAACAATCACGGAAAAAAGAAAATGTAATCTTCACAACGATTTCAGAGTAACCTTTACCTGCAACAAAAATTACCTTCACGTGTTAAGATTCACACACCACATTGGAAATGGTTACCATGTCAATTCTATTAAATTTTGTTTTATTTCGATGCGAAAAAATTATACTTTATTCACTGGAATGCGTTTAGTTATAAGTTTTCGAGACATTTATCATTATTTGAAAATACTATTCTTTTGAAATATAAGGCATATATTATGTGTTTTTTTATTGAACTTTGCAAATCTTTTTGAAGAGATAAAATGCAGAAAAAGTTGTAATGCCTGTGGCTTTCTGAATTATTCTCCTTCATATAGAAAGGTTGAATTTATTGTTTTATTTCATGAATAGGGTTTAAGCTTCTCATTATATAAGAGACTAACAACATTTTACTATGAATTTTCGTCTTCTCATTTTAAAGAGAGCTGACACTCATATTCGAAACTTTCAGTTAAAACATAAATTGTTAGCGCTTGTACGACCAAGGCACATCAAGGTAAGTGAGTGCACATTCATCAGCCTGACAGAAATCTTAAAAAATAGTATCATTACCAACATCGAAGACAATCTGACACCACAGTCTTAGAAGTCAATTTAAAGAATTATAGAGGTTTCCACATAAATCGGATTCCATAACTTTCTTCCTTTTTTCGAGTAAGATAATAACAGTGTTTCAATTCGAATTTTAATGGTTGAAATTGTGAATCAAACGATGGCCCTGCATTTAGTTTTAAATAATGATTTATGGGCGTCCGCATGAAAGAGCCGGTGCTAGTTTATGAGATGTTCACTTTTTTTTTATGTCAAGTTCAAAATCATTACTTTTGGATTTGATAGGGGGATGATATACGTGCGGTTATAGCACACATGATCTTTAGAAGCACATCTCTCGAAAAGCGGTTAATCGAAGTTCCAAATTGAAATTAATATTTTGTATAACTTATGCATGATTTAAGACCTTTACGATGCTTGTATAGCGGATCGCGTTGATCTCGTATCTCGTCTCGAATCTCGTTTCGAAACTCGTATTGAACCTCAAGTGTTATCTCGAATCTCGTCTTGAATCTCGTCTTGTATCACGTCTTGAATCACGTCTAGAATTTCGTCTTGTCTTGGCATCTTGTGCGTAAAAAAGTACGACGGATGAACGCGCGACCGAAACTATGAGGGTTTCTTCCCGGGACTAAAAAACCCTACTTACTGATAAATCACCACAATTTGTCATAAATTACTATAAATTATGGAGAATTTCTGGAATGTTGTAGATAATGTGAACTTCTCTACATTTTAAAAATTTCAAAGATTTTTAAATTTTCCAACATTTTGAAAGGCTTGAAGTTTAAACAATTTTCTAAATTAAGTTTTTGATGAAGGGTTTTCTTTGGTCTTACGATCCGAATCAAATCCTTCATCAAAAATTTATTTATAAAATCGGTCGAAAAAAGGAGAAACAATTATCTTGGGTCAAATTTACATCTGATTCATATTTTCAAGATTGTTGGTAATTTATAAATTCACCATAAATTTCGAAAATTCTGAAAATTTCCTAAATTCATATTAAAATAAAAATAAAACTTCCGAAATGCATAATTATAAGCTGAAATCATACCTTTGTTACGAAGAACGTCTGAAATCATGCATTTCGTATGAAAAATATCCCCTTGGTGCATAATATACTAGTCTATGTAAAAGTATCCTCTCTTCGGTAATATTAGAAAGATCTTTCTATTGTCCATTTGTCTGTGACATTGATTACGATGTTTGATATTTCTTATAAACTACAATTGGCGAATTACCTTATACATTATATGTATAATACAATATTTTTCAATACATAAATGCTTCTGACTTCCGAAAATTTGATGTCTATGCAAGTTCATGTAAGTTTGTGTAAATGAAGCACTAATCGCTGGTACCTGAAGCGAGTGCATCGGATTGTTGAGAGGAATCCTGATGCCTTTCAGGTACCAGCAGCCACCCTCACGTCCTTACAAATTTATACACAACACCGAACACAAGTACACTAACCAACATTAACACCAGGGCCGTTACAACTTTCGCAAAAGCGTTCATTCCACTTTCAACGTGTTGCTGAGGTCTTCTGGTAGGGACGTTTTGCTTCGAGGCTAGGCCACGAGCTAGAGCCGGGAAAGCCAGACTCTGGGTGAAGGTCAGTTTGTGCAAGGATTCTGACAGGGAATATGGACCAACTGAGCCGCGTGCTGCTGCGCGCAGGAGCGCGTATTCTAGATCCAACGCATCAAACACGCTATACCTGGAAGAAAAAAGAAATTGTCAAAATTTCAGGGCTTGTCCTAACATAATAGCTATAATAGCAAGGGCGACGAGCTGCAACCACACAAGTAGCAATTACATGTACGCACTTGCATCACGCGCTATTTTTTGCAACAACCTTTCGAAAAAATAGTGGTTTTCAACCAAGAGTATACTTTTTTCAAATATTTAAGAATATTTTTATTCTTCCTGTGTGCAGAGTTATTTATCTCTAAAGAGCCTATTGTGTCGATTCGCAAAATGAGCTAAACAAGGGTGGACCTAACAAAAAAAGTTTCTTCGATTTGAGAAGAAACCCATCACCAAGCATGATTCTATTTGTTGAAAATGCAAGTTTACATTTGAAACTTTATTTCTGGAAAACAAATACTGTCCCAGACATCTTATAAACCACTCATCAACGTCAAAAAAAAATGATCTCATATGATACATTAAACTAAATTTTATTTCTTCTAATCGTCAACTGGCTTCAAAAATAGGAAATATAAAAGAAAGAAGACATTATGTGAAAGTTAAAAAATTCAGATAGTTCCAAATAATCCGTACTTTAATTAAACATTTAATGAAAAAAGTTAGATTTCTGTTAACGGCTGCCTTACAGTTGTACGGATATTAATTTATACTGAATCAGCCTTACTTCAGATTTGAATAGCTTCATATTTTTTGAACGTAAAACAAATAACGGTGGGGTCCTAACAATGGTCTCCTCTCACAAATGAAGTCGAATTATTTTAGTATTGCACCTAGGATTGTTGTTCCTGCGAGACATTTTAATGCGAAAATTATTCTTCAAAGGATTCATTTTCTTTACTTTTATCTTAATAATTTTATAAACTCCATACGAATTACGTATAAAAAATTCCGAAAAATATTTTAAAGACATCTATCTATATATCTATCTATCTATCTATCTATCTATCTATCTATCTATCTATCTATCTATCTATCTATCTATCTATC
>CAKNXH010061852.1:190401-211566 GCA_932178445.1 Andricus quercusramuli | reverse complement strand
TTTTTTCGAATACGCTTTATTTGCAAGGTGTTATGTTAGATGTTATGTTCAAAATATTGGAAATTTAAATCGGAAACATGGAATAAAAATATAAGCATTGACGATTCAAAATCAACATTTTTCAAGTTATCCTTGAAGAAGGGTTTGCCACCTATCTAAAAAGATCTGAAATGCTTGAGGATGTCTATTATTGTTGAATAAATATTCATAATACCCATGGGGTGAATTCGGATATTACTAAATTTCCAGTTTTAATTACTTAAGGGGATTTTAATCAGAATCTAGAACCAGTTAAGGTTAATAGGACCAGTTAGATATCAATTCAGGCATGTCCGAATTTACCCCACATGTCTGAAATTACCCCGTTCGACGGTAATTATTTACTCAAATACTTATTTTGTATGGGATGGCCAACAAACAGATATGTGACCCACTATTGGGTTTATTTCTCTATTTCCAGCAAAGAATCATAGAATATTTTTCAAGTTTTTTATTTTGACAAAAGATGTAATTTTCAAAATACCGAAAAATATGAATTTTCTGTAACTGGAATATTTTTTATTGACGCCAAAATATGAAGAAATCACTCAGAAAAATTGGTCGCAATTTTGGTCTTCACTGTCTGAATTACAGAATTTAGTTTTTAATCAATAGAAACGAATTTTACTTAAAATCTACGAAAATTTGCCTAAATCGATATATTCTGACACTTCTGCTGAATTTGATGTGAACGATTTTAAGGGGAAACAATTTTAACATTTGTTTTTACTGTATATTTTTCATATTTTCAAATATAATGTTATAATGTGTACTAAGGCGAAAAGAAGGCAATTGACGCAAGTATGAGTTGCAGCTCAGCCAAGGAAACTCAAAGCTCCCTTTGACGGCATGTGAAGCGGGTGAAAAGAAGCTTTTTCCGCCTGACTTCGTTTTCGGGTGGAAAAAGAACTTTTTACGCAAATTGTACATGCATGAAAAGACATACTTTCGGTGGGGGGTGGACAAGAAATGTTTTCAATCAGGATGATTTCAAATCAATTCAGTCTTATTCATCTTTTCCAAATGACCAATCTCCAATTATGTTGACGACCTCGTTGATGTTTGTCTGGAGCAGACCTGCCCACTGAGGAGAAATTCCCGACTGAACCACGAGACTTTACCACTACTCCAGATCATTACGACCCTTCAGAAGAAATGGAAGTGGAACATCTCCTTTGATTGAAAATTTCTTCTCGCTAGGTAGCTCTAATCTAGATCACTATGCATATCTACAATTTAAAAAATTCACATATTCATTTCAAAAATACCTGAATTGATTCGATGCCACTATCGTTGATATTTTCCTGGACGTCTGGGAAGATGAAAGCCTGGGCTTGACCATCGGCCTCGCCTCTTGGTGAATCGCTGGGCCATACCTGAAGAAGAGGTAGGCCAATGCGGGTCTCGGTGCAAACGTTGGTGGTGACCACGTTATTCTGAGTTGTTACCACGTTCGCACCCAGGCAAAGTCGGCTCAGCTCTCTCAATGGTTTCTGCAACGAGGCCAAGTTTCACTCGATTAAGATCAACTCATGTTTTATCTAATCGGTGGGTGGCGCATGGCGGTATGGTGCTATTTGCTGGCGCAATCCGCAATGGGGACCGTGACCTTGTCTACGTTCTCGACTTTGAACCTTTTTATCGACCTTCCTTATTTTTCACGCTCTTCCGTGTTTAAGTAAGAGCGTACATATACTCTTGACCAGCGATGCGGGATCGTTACCTCTACCCTTTTATAAATGGCTCGTACGATCGTTTTATCGCACTTTCGTTAGGCACGAGCTCAATTTAAATCTGAAATCTCCAGGTTAATGAGGCCAGGGGATTTATACTGTTTTAGAAATCAATCTTCCAGAAATCACTTTCGTTACTATCAAACAAATTTTTAATTATAGAGAGGCATTTTTGTTTAATGACTATAAGAACTGCGACATAAATTGCAATTTAATAGATTTTAATTTTTTTTATAATGCGGAAAAGCAAAATTTTGTTTTATGTAGAGTTATAATAGAATAATAATGAAATAATAGCGGCAATTATGGCAGGTCAGAGTATTATGAGAGTTTTAAATAATTTTCGTATTTATTTACTTCTATATTAATTGTTTGCATGAACAATAAGTATGTCGAGTAAGTTTATTGTAGACTTTTTCTTCTACAGAGTTCAATTCATATTGTTAAAATAAACCTATCATCATATAATATTCATAATGCCCCAGTGAGTAATGCGGGTCATTATTGCTGAATTCAACCCCTCTGAATTAATCAAATATGACATAATTACATACTTGAAAAGAGTTTTTGAATAATAAAACAGGTTCTCTAATAACGTGAACCTCATACTAAAAATGTTGTTTGCACAATATAAGGAATAATATACTGCATCATATGCGTCATATTCCAGTTTTAGTAGGAGGGTGATTCCCTAGGCTCTATGGTAGTCCAAAAATTCCGTTTTCAATTTTTGGTGATTGATTCACTCATCACCCCCTCTACTACCCAATTTGTTCGTTTTCCAGAAAAATAAATTTCCTATTTCTTTATTTTTCAAATCGCCCAACATTTACCCGTGCCACCTCGGTTTTCAAATTAACATGGGATTTTCAATGGAAAAGCTCTGTTTTCGAAAAAATGGAAAAAAGAAGTAGTTATTATCATCTGTTTTCGAATTAAAGTTTATTCACTTCTTGAAGAATGTCCATGGAATAATTTTCAAACAACAGCTTCGCATTTTGACCGCTTCCCCCACCCTTCATATATTGTGCTGGTAAAATGGCCCAAAAATGCAAAATAGCAGGTTTAGTTTCTATTCATGGTAAAGATAATTTTTTTTTAAATTTTTTCGACATGAATTTTTTTTATTCGACAAGTGAGAAGATTCCAAGTATTTTACATTCCATTTTTAATTGTTTATGTATTATTATTTGTTCAAACCATTTTTTCTTTTTTGTAAATCGTGAAAAGTTTATCATTTTCTGGAATTAATCACATAATTAACGAAAATTGGGTATAATATTTTTTTTCTTTGACATTTGACAATTATTTAAACAATAGGTAATTCTATTAAGCATAATTATAATATCCCAATTCTTTAAGCAATTATCAGTCTTCAAACCCATTGTTTTCAGTTACGTTTTGGATAGTTATTTTTTCATGTCGATTTATGGTAGATAAGAAAATACTGATTAATAAGCGACATTGGTGTGAGAGATTAAAAAAAAATAGTATATTTCTCAACGAGTGCAGAACGAGCTTTTCTAACGAATGTCAAGTTTGCAACGTGAGCCGAAATCGAGTTTTGCAATCACGTGAGTTAAAGAAGCTCTTCTGCACCAGCTGAGGACTATATTTTTTTCCCAACAACGTGGAGAAAAGCGAGTTTTGACATATCGAGGACTGGGTAAAATCGCATTTTGTCCACGGCGTTGGGAAAAAAAATGTTCTTCATCTTTTCTGTGAAAAGGAGCAAGTAATATTAATGGTTTAAATAACTGCAACGTGTTTTTCACAGAAAATATCACTCTTAACATTCATTCACTACCTCACTAATTCCAGAAAATAATAACTTTTCACGATTTATAGGGGGAAAAATTGTTTGAAGAAATGAAAATTATTGATATAATTTTCAAATATCCCTAGCAAAAAAACGTCACTCTTAACATTCGTTAATTGTTTCATTAATTCCAGAAAATACTAATTTTTCACGATTTGATTTGCTATTTTGAATTTTTGGGCAATAAAAGGGGGTTGGTGGGATTGAAATATTGTGGATGTCAATCATTCTTCGAATATCCAATGGGAAAGGGGTTCAATCACCAAAAATAGGAAACGAAAATTCAACTGGTATAAATTTGAACCACCCTAGACTGATTCACAAAAAGTTGACCACTTAAGTCTCAGTCATTCTCCATTTTATTCTTAATAATACATTCCTTCTAAAAACATCTCAGTAAAGCATTTATATCAGGGTAAAATGCAACAACAGTTCCAAAATTTAAGTTGACTGTGTTGAAAAATTATAATACAATTTTTTTTTAATGTTTGAAATTCGCACAGATATATTATTTGTATTGAGTCGGAAAAGATGAACATTAAGAGTACACTGTTAAAAATGTTTGGAATTCTCCAACACTTCTACAATACAAGCGTTAGGCAAAATTGCAAACACGGTATTGGAATGCCTCATCCGACCCATGTATCGCTTGCATGATCCGTTGCATTTGAAAACTACAACATTATGTATTGTAGCGTTACCAAACATTTCGAAAATAAACTTCGTGTTGATGTTTTTCTGTAAAAGTTTAAGTTTCAAGTTTTGTGAATTTTAAATTTTTGAATATTCTATATTTCAATACTTTTCGGAACATTGGACTCTGTACACTATAATTTCCAAGTTCAATTCTACATGGTTCAATTTGGTAATCAAATTCAGAAGCTTTAATATGAAATGCTTGAAATTTATTATATTTATTTTGAATGAATGATTAATATTGATTAGTGACAGAATAATAAATTCATTCCCAAAAAAGAAAGTTTATTCATGTTAAATCAGTTTTCCATTTCCTCGTAATTAATTATTTACCTAAGTACTGCACGTGTCGATGTTATATAATGTACAAAAGAGAAGTTCCTTTTAATTAAAAAATAATTAAATTACCTTCTAATTTTAATGATGTAGATTTAATTACCGGGATTGAAGAAAGAAATAAGAGATAGCTTATTCTGCTCTTGTTACTTGCGTTAATTTTTGTACGATAGAGAGCGTAAAAAGCTATGAACATTATTCGGAAACCTTTCGACGTTGTATTAGGTACCTCCTTAAAGTTCTTGGACTTGGCAGCTTTCCAACTTCTACATGCAGATCTGTGATATACAAACTTCCGACATTAATCAGTGTTGAGTTTGTCGGAAGTACTGATATTTTCATTTTTAAAATACAGCTTATTAAACGACTGTAAAATTACTGCTATACAAGGTCAAAGGTGTAAGATAACAAAATATACCATTATTGAATTACTTGATCTTTTTCATAACTGGATCAAATATGATAAGAATTTAAAAATGAAAATTAAGTTTTCATGTAAGTAAATTCTATTTTTGTACAACTTTTTGGTAAGCTTTGTTCAAGTACAATATAATCTCGTACATTTTTTACATAATTTTCAAAGCGAATACTGCTTTAAAGCACTATTTTATTCTAAAGAAACGATACCAAAAAGAGAGTCAATATGCTAGATTGGAATTATGAATTGAAAAAATTTAATATATAAAATTATTCTTATAGGAGAAATAGAATTTTACAATTCTTTGCATATAAGGAAAATTTTGATGTAAATTTATTTTAAACTAGCTAGACATTCGATTTCGGGTATTTCCACTTTTTTGTATTAACATTTTCATGGTGCTCATTTGATGAGCACTTCGCTTCCTAATTATGATTAATTCCGAAATCGCTACCATCACGAAGATTTCTCTATGAGAAACCATAAACAACTTATTTATTTATTTGAATTAAAACATTGAAATATACTTTTTTTCAGAATAGAAAATAGGAATAGGATACTAAATAGAAAACTATTAGAGCAGAAATGTATTCAATATTTACCTGCTTATTATATTTGAACATACTTTAAATACTCTTCAACCAAAATATATGTAAATAGAAGAAAACTGGAACTTGTAAAATAAGCATATCCAATTTCAATACCAGAGAACGTGCAATGTGTATATTTTAAGACGCATTATTGAATATCTTGAGGGTTGAAAGATATGCGCCACATACGATAACGATAATAATACTGCATCAAGAAAATATTGATACAAGGTTCGGTTTTCGTTTTGTGGTAAGCTCCAATTTCAGTCTGTACGCGAAGAGAAATTGCCAGTAATTTAATAAAATAAATAAAAAGTTATTCCACAGTATCAAAATAAGTGAATGTTTTTAGTCCTTGATTTATCGCGTCACTTTTCCTTCAATTATCTTTCCATTTTAATAAACATTTTTATGAAATGGATACAACTCTTCTGAAAATGGAAATACTTTTTATAATTAGTATTAGAGTTCCTATATTAGAGTACAATTGATACCACTTGGTCTAAGGAATTTATTACGATTCAGAACTACGTTCGTCCTCGTCTCAAATCGATAAAAACGATTAAAAGCTCTGATGGTTGTCACGCGATTTCATCTGGTCACGAATTCTTTTTCCTGATCTTTGGTGTTTTAGAACACAACGAAAATTCTAAGAATAGTTTGATTACGCTTTTGTATAACTTGTAATTATGAAGTTAGCTTTATACATTTTTGAATGCTTATTATTCAAATTATTTTCAGCTTTACTATTTTTAGGGTAATTTAGGCTGTTGATCGTTTACCAGGGTATTTAGAGAAATTTCGTTCTTAAATATCGAATAGACTTTCGGATTTCCCGGACCGGAAAAAAATAGTTTAATGTTCATAAAAACATGAACAAAATTCATTGAAAAAATGCGTTTTTTTTGCCTTTTGGAATGTTGTATTTTTTACTCTCAAAAAAATTAATTTAAAACAGGGTGTTCGCTGGACTTCGAAATGACCGGGAGTTTTCGAGACCGCGGGACAATAAGGAAATAACAGTGAATTTATTTTTTGATGGGGAATTTTGCAAATTAAAAAAAAATGTTATTCAATTATTTGAAATATGATAAATCTCATATCACATAATTTGATTAAAATTTTAATTGATTTCGAGTTGAACTTTTTAAATTATGAAATCATTCGGTTTAAAATGCAAATTTCTAAAATCTTTCAGTTAGAAAATGTTCCATTCTAGGTCTTCATTTTTACGCGTACATTTTCAATTTGAAGAATTTTAAAATGCTGTTTGGGTGACTTGAACAATTGAAAAATAATTAAAAGCATTTGAAATTGGTTTTGATGCAAAACTGTTTAAGTTTATCGACTGTAAATATAAATTAGTTCATTACTTAAAATTGAAAAATAATTCATTTTAGAAGACGATTCTGAATCTTTTCAAAAGTAAACAATTGACAGATTTGAACGCTAAAAAGTGATCGATATAAATGTGAGATTCTTATTAGTTAACCAAAGTAATCGCCCGATTGAAACTTCATCAATTATTTTTCATTTTAAAATAATTTTAAATCAATAGATTCACAATTAAAAGCTTTTATTTGATTTCAAAAACCTCTGTTCAAATATTGTATGAGTCTAAAATATTCCATTTTTAACCCATCCATTTTTATTTTATTTTTAATTAAAGAAAGGACATTTTTCTAATTTTTAGCAATATTTGACTTTTTATTTAAAATTTTGGATTATAAATTAGATATGCAAAATTAAACAATCTGAAACTGAATTGTATCAAATAGAAAGCCTTAATTCGTTAAAAATTTTGAAAGTTTAAAATTCAAAAGAGTTTCACTTTAAATGCTTTAATTTGAAGTTCAGTTTTGATTTGATCACTGCAAATGAAAAAGTTTCAACTTTCAGAGTTCAGATTTTGTAATTTCAATGACCGCGAAAAATTTGTTGTGATCCGGGAATAAACCGGAAAATTACTGGGAATTTTTCATTTTACTGCATCGGACCCCTGTTTGACTTTCATGCTGGCATTAGCAGAAAAATGTATTGCCTGCAGCATGTTTTGTTTAGTAAATTTTAAAGATTTTCCAGCTTCTGATTTATGTTTTAATGAAAGATTTGAATCACTGAGAAACCACCCTCCGAATTTTGTTCATCATTATTCGGAGTAATTTGAGCCTGTCGTTCGATATCACGTGACCTTGACGAGAATCAAAGTCGCTTCCAAGGGTTCCATACAATGGACATCGTTTGCCGTATCAAAGTAAATTTTATTTTGAGTACATCTAAGAAGAAATATTTTCCAAAGAAAAAGAAAAAATTCTATCTCAGAAACTTTACAAATTTTATTTGATTAATGGATGTTGTGGTTTGATAAATTTTTAATAATTAATTTCTTCAGATAAGTGAAATCATTCCATGCTTTTTTTCTGAAATTTAGTTGCAGGGGCAACTAGGGCAGTTTTAAAAAACATTTGGAGATAAACTTTGATGTACCGGAGAGGGAAGAAAAACATTAAAATTGGTTGAATTTTGTTCCACATGATCCTTTTGAAGCAAAATCACAGTTTTTTTCTGTAACTGACTCACAAACCGAGTAGTAATATATTATATTCTCTCTAAAACGATCCAAATGGTACTATTCAGAATTTTCAAAAATATTTTTTCCAAATATCAAAAACCTTTTATATTTATGGGCCCATGTTTGATGATCTTTTTATTGTTCTAATAACACCCTACAATACTATGATAATGAATTTTTCAATTTCTTGTGCGTTAGTATATCTTATATAAATAATTCTTCCAGTATGACGGCCCCCAGCCATGTAGAATCAAGCCAAGTGATACTGAACTTCCGTGATCGCAGATGTACAAATGTAAATAGCAGAATAAAAAAGTAAGTTATAAATACGAGAAAAATGTGCAAAACCGATAATAATAACAAACTACTGTAATAATTAAGAAGATCTCAATGTCTAAGAAAGTAACTAAATAATTATAAAATAAGATTTTACAAATCTTTTTTCTAGATTCTCGTGATTTAATTGAATTTAAATTGCAAAAGGAAGTATATAAAAGCATAGTGTTTCAATAAAATTATGCATGCGTATATTTTGTGTCAAAGTTGCAATATGCAGTTCTAGTACCATTTGTCTATACCTTTGTATATGAAAAGAAGGAATTATGGATTTCAAAAGAGGATATCCTTATGGAAAACCTAATTAAAAAATTGTTATTATGAATATATATTTTTTTAATTGACTGGAATTCACTTTTCAATTAACTTAATATCACTCTGAATTGAATTCAAATAAATAAGCATGAAGCTAACCTAATATTCAATATGAATTCACTTTAAATCTTTTCACTTTGAATTCAGTCAAGTAAATATTGAATTGAGTTAGATTCGTTTAAATTCAGTTGAATCCACAATTATTTACTTGGAATAAATTAGATTTTAATTAGGACTGAATTGGTTTGAATTCCGTTGTAATAATTTAAATTCAAGTCAATGTACATTGAATCCAACGTAATTCAATTCGATTCATCTTGAAATCACTTTAAATTTGGTTAAAGTAGGTTATGTTGAATCAAGTTAAATAATCCTTAATTTGAATGGAAATCTTATTTAATTTACTAGACACTACTTCAAAGCCTATCCAATTGGTAGTATAAACTCTAACTCTATAGTTCAATTAAAACCGTTAGTCTTAATATTTAATATCAATTAGTCAATTATTGAACAAGGATTTCTTCATAGGCTCGAATTTAATAATCGAATTCACTTATTAACTAAAATCGTTCAAGAAATTATTAGGGTGGTCGCATGATTCATAACAATTGCATTTTTTTGAAATAAATTACCTATACTCTCTTGACACTGTTGAAAGAAGATGTGTTTTAAATACTGTATTTCGGAAGAAATTGAAAAATAAATGAGTAATATTTTAAATATTCAAATGGCCTTGACTTGTTGAACCGCTACTACCAATCAGAGAAGAAAAGAGAAGGTTGATTTTAATGGCCTTATTGGCTGACTACCGAATATCAGATAAAAAAAAGTCGAAAAAGTTGACAGGTTGCTTGGCCAGCGCTTCTAACAAGCCGTAACTTGTATTTGCATATTTAAAAATGTATAGACTTTAGAATGAAGTAAAAAGTAGACTTCACAAAAATTCGCTTTTATATGGTAAAACTAGTCATCTATTTTTATATTGTAAATTCAATTTGAAAAACGAATGATTTTTTTGCAACGATCCTATTTTCATTCAATTTCATATGAGAAAATAAATTTTCCAAGAATTGAAAATATTTCATTTAGTGGTATCAGTGAAATTTGAACCCATTGAAATAATAATTGTGTGGGGTTGTTAAGCTTTCCTTGCATTTTGTGTAAGAAATTACATTTAAGGTCAAAATACAAATACTAAACAATTTTTCTCTATATGTAAAACTGGGCATCGTATAGTACGTATTGTACGAAATTTCTCGTGAGATTAACCTATCAAGTAGCTGGAGCTAGTATCACGGAATATTACGTATTAAATTGTTATTAATGTTAATCGTAACTCACTGATTATTTTACAATTTGATAAAAAATTGAAAAGATTAAAAAAGTAATTGATTGGTTTGAAAATTAGGTTATGGGGTGTAAAATAGGGTTTTGTGGGGTTGGAAAATATGTTTGATGGATTTCCCCAATTATTCCGAGGGGCGAACTGCGGTAGGCGCGGAAATTCCCGTAAAAGTAGCCCCAGACGGGAAACTCCGTAACACTAGACAGTACGATAAAATTCTCATTTTAGAAATATTTTTAAGTACTGGTAAATCCATCCAAAAACTTCAAAATACTATGCAATGTGTATTACAAAATTCATCCATTAATAGAGAGAGCTAAGCTAGGAAAAAATTAATTTATTAAAAAAATGTATATGCCTCTTTTCTGCTCCTTTTAGTTTTTCTATCAAACCTAGTGAAAAAAAGCTCGGATGTTTTTGTCATCCAAAAATGATGATAAAAGAAATATCACCATTTTATGATTAAGGGGAATCATGCGCTATCAATGTTTACAAGAGTTGAAATGTGGGGTGTTCCATACCCTTGAACTGGTCAATAGAAGAATAGTTTCTAACTCATGCCTCAAAATTTGTTTATTAAATCTAGCAATGTTACAAAAAAAAAAACATTTTAAATAGTGCATCATTAAAATTGCAAGGGGGTGAAAATTGACGCCTTCCTTTAAATATACTTTTTTTCAAGGTCTTCCATAAGGATAAAATGAGATAAATCTACAGAAATCTAACTATCAAATCAAAAAATATAGCATTAACTTTCGTCGCTCAACTACCTGTGGAAGAAACTCTCCAGAATAATAAAACCTCCTTCTACAAAAGAAAGAAAAATTGCACTCCGTAAATCCTAAACTCACTGTTTCAACAGTATCTTCCGCGAGCATCACACGTGTTTTCGTGAGATCATGTTCCTTGTAACTTTTCAAACAGCCTCCTTGATAAAACAGTTCACACCACCCCCGCTTTCAAGATCCAATTTGTGATGTCGTCGATCACACTAGAGCGCTTTAAACAGTTTGAACACAGTTTAAACTATCCCACTAATTTTCCTTCTTCTTGTTATCATTTATTAATTTTTGCACTACTCTTTAATATAAAAAATCTTCACGATAAAGCATAAATGAACTGAATAACAATAAAAATGATTTAAAAAAGCAGTTCCCTGTGAAAGGGGAACCCACCTGCATGCTTCTGGTGACAGACGCATGGCAGATTTTGGCACGATCTTGATCACTTTCCTGAAATTGGGTCTAAATCCTCGCACCCCGGTTCTCTTCGGGACGACGCGATGAACTGCGATGAACTGCGGCTGGCTCAGCGTTGCGCTTGGAAGGCTTGAAGAGGGGATGGGAACTGTCGGGGTGTTTTGAGCGCGATACGAGCCAAAGCTGCGAAGGGTGAGAGTAGCGGAACAGGAGAAGAACGCGAGAGAGAAGAGGTGAGAGCGAGGAAATGAGGGAGGGGGATGAGGGTTTGAGAAAATGATGGAGAGTGCGAGAAAAAAAGGGGAGATGGAAAATGAGAGCGATAGAAAATACAGGGTGTGTGAGAAAATAAGAAAATACGAATCGAACTGGAATTTATTTACCATTAGTACATTTCAAGGACAACAAAGTATTTCAAAAAGGGTTAGTGCGCTAAGGATGATAGGAATATGGAGAACAAGAGACTGAAAGAAAAAGAATAGTAAAGCATAATAACGAATAATAAGAGGTTATTCTAATTCCGTTCAATATAATTGCATTCAATTGAACATGAAATCAGTTTAATTTACGCAAAAAGACTTAGTTCCGGAGAGGGGGGTTTAAAATTACAAAGTGAATGTAAAATTGAAGACTGAGAAAAGGAAATGTTGATAAATAAAGGGTGGTACGGAAGAAGGGACTACGAAAAATTTGGCTGATTTTTAGGAGAGACAAAAAAAGGTTCTAAAAAATCTAATTTTTGAATTCAATAAAAATTATTTTAAAAACACTCTTGGGGTATTCTAGTGCTAAATGAAGGCACGTAGAATTTGATTTAAAAAGTCAACCAGTTCCGACTAAATGAACGAGATAGCTTTTACTTGGAGGTTGGGATACGTGGTTTTGCAACTTTTGACGGAAATGAAGTCTGTTTCTGATTTCTACCAAAAGCTAAGAATTCCGTTTGTAGATTATCAACTGCTGAATAGAACATAACATTTTTTGAGAAAATGAAGAGGGCATTTTTTTTAAATTACTGTTTTTGGCCTCTTTTTATTAACATTGTAAGACTTAAACCTGGCGTTCTTGATACTTCTAATAGTGCTGAAATTGAGCTTGAAATTATCCTTGTAGTTTAAGTTTTTTATATTGTAAACCAAATTTTCTGCCGCCTATTTTGTGCCGTAACAGGTTTTTGCTACTGGCGTACCTGGGTGTGGGTGCCCATCCAAGTACGCCGCGCCCGGGCAGCTGCGGCTAAGCGAGGGGAGGTGAACGAACGCGCGCACATAAATAATTTGTTACCACTCAAAATAGGTGAGGTGACATTTTTTATCAATATATTAATCTTAAAGTGAGAGGTATAACCTTTAATTAGAGCCCTATTAAAAGTCACTACAACGTCAGTTTCGCGCCCTAAGTTTATTTTAAATTACCAAAAATGTGTTTTCCCACAATCTTCTCAAAATATGACGTGACAAAAAGATCTTGCTTTCAGACTCGCATTTAGCGGCCAAAAATCTACGGAAAACAACTAATCCTTGACCCGGACAGTTTATTTAGAATTTTTTACCTAATAATCGCATTCTTGTGAAAATGTGGCGTACACTCTTTGCCGTATTCCGCTTTAAATGATGATGAATTACGAAAAATAAAAGTGGTGGAAATAAAGGGTAAGGACATCTAAGTGAAAGGGGTGAATTTTAAATAGAATGAAATCAAAAATAGAAGAATAGTTCAGGAAAAAGGAGAGAAAATGTAAAAAACGAGAGAGTGAAGAAAATACAATATTCAAGTCAAAGGAGAGAGAAGAGAGGAAAAGAAAAAGAGATTGGAGTTATGAAATGTAGTTGAGGTGTGGAAAAAGAAAAACGGGTGTCAGATGCCACTGAGCATTATAAAAAATATAATAGTGGTAAAGAGAGGTTTCAAATTATGAAATAAATGTAAAATCAGAGACTGAGAAGAAAAAGTTGACAAATTATGTTGATATAAATGAAAATCGTGATAAAAAAGATGAATTAGGGAAAATAATAGAGATATAAATAAAAAGTGA
The DNA here is from genome assembly GCA_932178445.1 of Andricus quercusramuli. Classification (NCBI taxonomy): domain Eukaryota; kingdom Metazoa; phylum Arthropoda; class Insecta; order Hymenoptera; family Cynipidae; genus Andricus; species Andricus quercusramuli. Next base: position 198,133 of record CAKNXH010061852.1, on the reverse strand, counting down.
GAGACAAGTAAGAAAAAATGGCGTAGGTAAGTTAGAATGAAAGAATAAAATACAAGAATAGTTCAAGAAAAAGAACAGAGAATACAAAAAGGAGATAGTAAAGAAAAGGTGAAATAAATGTCAAAGGGGAAGAGCAGAGAAAGGAGGAAAGAGATGGTAATCATGAAAGAGAGATGAGGCTTATAGTAAGGAACACGCGTTTCGCAAAAAATCAGTAACAGAACATTTTGCAATGGTGCGACAAGGGTTTAAAAAGTAAAATGAATTTTAAATGAGAAGCGAAAAGGAAACAGAGTTGATTCATAATATTAAAATAAGAGAAAATTCTGTCGATGGAGAACGAGAATTAGGAAAAGAAGAGAAGGTGATAGAAGGGTGAGGAACAATAAAGAAAAAATCTGAAAGTAAATCAGAAGTATGAAATTGAAAGAAATAATAGTTGGAAAAAAGATGAAAGTGTAAGAAAATGTAAGAAAATGTAAAAGTAATGAAAAAATTGCAGATGAAAAGGCGGTCAAAAACGGGATAGTAATGATCAGATAATCCGAAATCAAAAGACGAGGAAAAGATGATTCGAAGTATCAGAAAGACGAAGAAAAAAATGAGCAAAAAATAATGAAATAGGGGTAAAGTAAATCAAAAGCGTGTGGAAAATGAGAATATGGTTTATGAAAAATAAGACTGTGGCTAGGGAAAAGAAAGGTGAAAGAAGAGGTTGCACAAAAAAGAAGAAAGTGATGAAAAAGAAGAGGGGAAAAGAGAGGCGGAAGGTGAAAGGAGAGAGTAATGATGAAAGAGAGGGGAGTCTGGGAAAAGGGAAAAGCGTGAGTGAGAAGAGGCTAGGACGTGACGCCGGCGCGAGAACAACCCCTAGGTTAAGGTCGCAGCCAAGGAAGTCGGCCCTGAGCTCTCGTGTCGGTGGAAACCTCGCGGCTTGCAGACGCACGATCCTGCCTACGATCGATCGTGATACCAGCTCTGCTACCGAGCCGGTGCACCACAACCTCAGGGGATGCGTGATGCTAGACCTGTGGGCAAGGGGTGTGAAAGGAGGAGGTCGGGCTGCAGACTAGTGTGATAACACACGTATCATGGATACATATATATACTCATGTTCTCTGCTGCTTGGAAGGAGATTTAAGCTCGTAAAATGGATTGAAAGAGCTTTATAATCTGTTTGGTTTGAAAACTGTTGCTTCGGTGTATTCATTGGAGCGGCTCCAAATGTGCGCACTAGTATTCAAAGACATTAAACCATTCTGAAGAAGTTAGGATAGATAATTGAATTTATTTATATTTTAAGTGATTTTTTTAGTCATCATTAAAGCGGGACAAAAACAATACAAAATTAAGTAAATTGCAGTAAACTTATAAATTGTTTATGTTATCTATATTTTGTAGTCCTGTGGATGCTTTAGTAGTTTAGTGCTTCAACCTTAAGCAAAATTAATTAAATTGGGCATAAGACGCATGCATACATACACACTGTGCACTAGCACCTAATACATTTCTTCCAAGATCAAAACATTCTTAGCCAAGTTTTTTCTTGATAATGTAATATTATTTTACATTCGTAATCATGTTCGTAATCTTTCTACGCCGGTATTTAGATTTAGGCCTGTGCACCTTTGATATAGGCCGATATAAAGAAATTTTCGAAATCACAAAGTTGTGTGTATTTTCAAAGTCGGCTTTGAAGGTAACTCCAGGGGTCCAGAAAGTTTACAGGATGTAACTTCCAACGGGGCACAGTGGACCTTTTTTGAAATTCTGTCTCAAAATCGTAGAACTTTGGATCGGAATGACCAAAAGGGATATATTTTTCTGTTAAATTAAAGAAAAAAATTTTCCGTATATAGAAAAATTATAGAGAAAGTAAAAAAAAAATTGTGACCTTGAGAATCTGTGTTGAAAATGGAATGTTTGGCAAAAAAATCGTACATTGAATGCCAAAAACGCTTAGATTTTACATTTTATGTGCTATACATGTTTTTATCTAGATTTTTGCATGCCCAATCCGAATCTGACATGTAAATCATTGTAAGACAAAATCTAAAATGGCGGAGCCAATATATGGCAGACTAAAATTGTAAAGCGGAACCGATTCGACTAAAATTTGCTACAACGTGGTTTTCCGGGTCGCTGATTTCAAATCAGGGGTCAAAATTAAGAAATTAAGAATAGCGGATCCAATATGGCGGAGCAAAATTGTAGAAGGAAACCGATTCAACTAAAATTTGCTACGAGGGGGTTTTTCAAGTCGCTGATTTCAAATCCGGGATCAAAATTGAAAAATTCTAAATGGTGGACCAAAATTGTGCAAAAAATGGATTTTAGTCTGCCATATTGTTTCCGCCATTTGGGATCTTGTCTTACAACGATTTACTTCTCAGATTCGGATTGGGCATGCAAAAATCTATATAAAAACATGTATAGCACATAAAATGTAAAACCTAAGCGTTTTTGGTATTCAATAAACGATTTTTTTGCCAAAAATTCCACCTTCAACACAAATTTTCAAGGTCACCATTTCTTTTTAACTCTCTCTATAGTTTTTCTACATTCGGAAAGTTTTTTAATTTAACTAAAACAGAAAAATATCCCTCTAGGTCATTCCGATCCAAAGTTCTACGATTTTGAGACAGAATTTCAAAAAAGTTCCACTGTGCGGTGCCTTATGGCATTCACGCGTTTTTCTACGCTCCTGGAGGTTTTTTCCGAAATCTGTCATCGCAAGCTGCGATCTGAACACAGGGCTCGTAAATCAAGAGTTCAGAGCTAATTCTAGTGAAGATTTCTTTGGTTTTTCTGAACGTCGTTCTTGGCAGTTCCACACGGAAAAAAGTGAATCGCTAGAAGAACTCTCTATAAATCATTAGCTCTATTTTAAAATGAAGCGCAGCTTTTCGACGGTGAATTTTGTTAGAATTACTATTTTGTGTTTAGGTGAGTTAAACTGACTTTTTAAAAGAGTGGGATAAATAATTTCAAATAGCAGGATGCAATGCACCACTTGATAACCGTCGCACTCACCGAAATGAAGATTCACTATTCGTGTAGTAATTTATTACAAGGATAAATTTTTCTTCTGAGATATGGGGATGCTGAATTAGAGTAAAAACTGTTTGATACAAAAAAATTATTCGATCCGAGAAATTTTAAATTAGTGATCACGATATCACAGTAATATGGTAGATTTTTTGGTTAAAAAACTGAGAAAAAAAAATTATTTTTTTTTCATCAAATGATTATAATTTCTACAAATATCAATGTTGAAATATCGAAGGTTGAAAAAATTATTACTACGTTAAATTGGAAATCAATTTAAACTAAAATTTTATTATAAATTATTTTTTGATTCATACGTTCTTTCTTATTCGCTCTTACGATCCATTTTTTAGATTTCATTTATTATTGTTTAATTATTGTAATGAAAAATTATATTTCTAAAACAATGCATTATTCTAAAAAAATTCTTCCAATTAATAAAATATTTGAACCAGGGTGGCCTAATCAAGTACGATCATAATCATGTTCAGTGTTGCAAGAAATTAAGAATATCATAGGCAGAAAATACCATAGTAGAAACAATGTAGATAAAAAAGTATTTCTTTTATATAATTCTCCAGAATATTTTCAAATTCCGAAAATTTTGTACCAAAAAAAAACAGCATTCAAGTATAAAGTAGACGTTATTCACTATGTTCATTTATAATAATGATCTAAATTCTAAAGTTTAGATTATATGTATTATATAATAGTATTATATTATATAAATTTTTGATAAAAGAGAAAACATTATTGAGAAGAGAAAATCTGTTGTCTTACTGATAAGCAAGTTATAAATCGGCCTTCTTTTTTAATTTCAAACGGACCTCCTAACAAATTTTGCAGAGGGGGCCTACATGTTTCTCGTTCGGCCACTGTACTTATTTACTTACCATTTCACATAGTAAGGCTGATAATCTCGCGCAGTGCTTATTGCAATGCGAAAAAGGAGATCGGACTCACTTGCAAAAGTCAAACTCACAATTCTTTTTTTACTGTAATCTTTCTTTTTACAATTTGAAGTACCAATGCTGACTTTAGGTTTTTGTGTGTTTTTCGATCACTATCTCATCCAGTATCAAAAACTATTTATATTCTTTCATGTAGAAAGCGAACAAGTAAACTTCAAGTTAACAATGCATAAAAGTGAACCTGACTATCCACTTTTTCCGTGCACGTCTCGTCTGTCAAGCACACGCTCGCTCCTCACAAATCTAGTAAGTATTTTTTTCTATTGCTAAATTTGAATAAAAGAAAGCAAATATGATGACATTCTTCATGCTTTTCTGAAGAGAGCGGTGTATAGTAGTTGCGTTATGTGAGATAATAGGGGAAAAAAGATGGAGTTACTTCCTTTAGACTTTCCGGTACCATGGGGTTACCCCCTTCCCCGAATTTGAGCGATTTTAGGGAGCAATCGGTCTAGTATTGATAGACAAAAATGAAAAGAAATATAAAGCTTGATCAAAACGTGAAATGCGAGCGTTTGCACGGAGAAAATTTGTTCATTAGAATTTACCCAATTAGTTAGGTAAATGGAGGACATTACTGCATTTGGATAAAGTTTACAATTATTTTAGGATTTAATACAAAACAGAACTATAAATAATACAAAAGAGTTATGTAAAATCTCAATTCCGAAAGTGAAAATTCTGATATGTAATAATTGATATAAGGGTTGTATTATTTTAATACCAGTATATTATAAAATAACGCGAAGTATTGCAAATTTTCATCAAATGAGTGATGTAAAGTTTACTTTTGTATGATATTAACGATTCACTTGAAAGAAAGGATAGATTGCAGAATTTTTAAAGAGATTTTCACTTCCATTAGGAGAGGAATTACACAACAGTAAGGTAAAATGAGACTCGCTAGGGACGTCAACTTTCTCAGGGCTAAAGTTTAAAGCCAAGTCCCCCGTAGACACTTTAACATTTTTAAGTTTCGGTTTATACTGTAGAATTTGAGAAAATATTCAAATATATATACTATCTTTTTATCTCAGTAGACAATACTCATTAAGTCACTTAATCAAAGTAGAATGTATTTAAAAATTGACGTACAAGGATGCGGGTGATAAAAAAACAATGGACGGTACTGGACAACTGACTTCGAACTTCGAGGCGGGAGATCCTCGAAGACTAATGTTTAAAAACAAGGTTGAATTTCTAACGAAAAAATATGAATTTACTACCTAAATAATTGAATTTCTCATAAAGGAGAAAATGTTTCTAACAAAATAAGTGAATTTTCAACTTGAAAAGATCAATTTTCTAGCAAAAATAAAGAAAAAATGAAGACCTTTTTCGCTGTAAAAATTATTTTTTACCACAACAAAAAAACATATTTTCAATAAAATTTGTTTAATTTTCAAACAAAAGAAATGAACTTTCAACTAAAATAATGCATCTTCAAACAAAAACAATAAAAAAACAACATTTCACCAATTAGGTAAATTTCCAACCAAAAAGATGAATCTTCAATGAAAAAAAGACAAATTTTCAACTAAAAAATAAATTTTAAACAAAGAATAGAATAGTTTAATTTTTAGAGAAAGAAATAAGTTTTTGAACAAATAAAATGAATTTTCGACAGAATAGTTAAATTTTCAACCGAAAAGATGTAATGGCTATAAAAAAATCGAAAAATGGAGTATACTTGAATTTTTAGTTGGCAAATTAATTTTTATCTAAAAAACTTAATTTTCAATATAGAAAATAATTTTCAACTGTAGAAATGAAAATTTCAACCAAGAAGATTAATTTTCTACCAAAAAAGAATAATTTTTAAGAAAATACATGAATTTTCCATCAACATTTTTCATTTTTAATGGAATTTTCAATCCAATAGTTGCCTCTTCAACCAAAAAGGTTGCAAATTTCCAGAAAAAAAATTTCAACTAAATGGATGAATTTTCAACTAAAAAACATAAATTTTTAACAAAGTATAGAATAATTTAAGTTTTAATTAGAGAAATAAGTTTTTAAGCAAATTGTGAGTAAGTGGAAAAAGTTGGAATTCATATTGAATTCACTGGAGGAATTTCCTCGCTATTATACGGAAACTTCTGTAAATCATGTACAACGTTCTCAAATAATATAAGATTTTCTGTAAAATCTATAAAAAAAATGTTGGAAAATGAACCGAGTTCTTTTTCTAAAGAAAGGGTCATTACTGCGCGCTTAGCACTCATAATGTTCTATTATTTTTAAAACGTAGACCATGCAAAAGTTTGAAGTATTGAAAATCAAATAATTTAAAGTTTCAAGGTTAGAAAATTTGAAATAAAAAATTATTTAATATTTTTATTTACTTCCGACAAATTTCTAAGCCCGCTAATTGATAGAATGTTACAATAACAAATTTCTATGAAACGGGGATCAGATATTTTTTTGTACGGCCCTGACGTACTTGTACTTTAACTTTGTAGCCGAAATTTTTTTCCCGATATTCTAACTGTTAGGTTAGCCGTGAGGTTTAGTTGTTGGGGATACAATGCGTTAAACGTAGCTTAGATGGTTCGAAACCCGTAACAGCGTTTTCGATTTTTAATAGCGTTAATATCGTTAAAAGCGTGCGACTATATCGTATGTAATGTATCGTAATTCAATGTAATTGCTTAAGTTGAATTGTGTACATGTACCAACAATATGCTTATGAATTGTACGATATGTGTAAGCATGTGTTTGTTAGTAGTGGATGACCTTCCACAGAATCAGTTTGTAGCAAGAATGTTTTTTTTTGCTGGCGCACGAAATTTTACATGACTGGGATGTAGAATTCACATATTTAGAGAGGTAGACTTTGTTTTCTATGATTGAAACTGTACCTAACAGTTCGACTCATTTTACCTAACTGGTAGGTAATCGACATCTCATTTTACCCAACTGTCAGGTAATCTCTGATATCTTGTTGTATTATTTCTTACTGAATCGCGAATTAAATTTTAATGAATTTATATTAATAATTCATATTTTCACATGAAATATTACCCTATTTCATTTTACATGACTGAAAGTGAAATTTTAATATAATGCCGTAATGTCCTCCGTTTACCGAACTAAGTTATGCAAAATTTAACACACAAATTTTCTCCGTGTGTCCTTCTTAAAATTTCGCGAAATATCAGAAATAGCGGTTAGTTAATCGAGTATACTGCTAATTCAGCTTTCGACTTCAATGTGCTTTTCAAGTGAAAGATTTTTAGTTAGAAGCCGTTGAACTACAGAATCAAAGATTCTTAACTTGTCTCAATTCAGCAGTTTACATATTTTTCGTTAAAGAGGATACATTTAAGGATTTAAGCAATCATTTTCAACGCTCTGAATTAGAGAATGAATAACTAAATTTTTATGTGTTCAAAATTATATTATTTCAAGCCATTATAGTTTATACAAAGATTGAAAAGTAAGCAATTAAAAAATTTTGTTCTAAATAAAGACCTGATAATGACAAGTAAATCTCTTCTTATTTTGGGACTGGGACAAGACTACATACGGAAAGTCTTCCCAAATATAGAGTCGTCTCCAGGCATCGCTTCTCCCATTTTCATGGTTGTCTCGGGCATCTTTTCCACCACTTTCGTGGCTCATAAGTCATGGACTTGATATTTCACCAGAAAGTGATGCTCGAGAAAGTCTTGCTTGGCAATGTCACAGTGCCATAGACTTAATATTCCAGT
>CAKNXH010061852.1:176132-190391 GCA_932178445.1 Andricus quercusramuli | reverse complement strand
GCTTGGCGATGTTACAGTGACTTGGACTTAATATTCCACTGGGGAAGTGATTCCCGGGGAAGAGTTGTTCGGCGATGCTAAATTGTCATGAAACTCATATTACATTGGGAAGTGATGCTCTGGTAAGTCTTACTTGGCGATGTCGCAGTGCCTTGGACCTAAGACTTCACTGAGGAAGAGATGCTCGGGGAAGATCGCCCGTCGATGATACATTGTCATGAACTTGATATTTCCCTGGGAAGTGATGCTCGGGGAAGTCTTGCTTGGCGATGTCACGCTGCCTTGGACCTAATACTTCACTGGGGAAGAGATGCCCGGGGAAGATCGCCCGTCGATGCTACATTGTCATGGACTTAATATTTCACTGGGAAGTGATGCTCGAGGAAGCCTTGCTTTGCGATGTCACAGTGCCTCGGACTTGATACTTCACTGGGGAAGAGATGCCCGGGGAAGATTTGTTCGGCGATGCTTCATCGTCATGAACCTAATATTCCATTGGGAAGTGATGCTTAGGGAAGTCTTGCTTGGCGATTTTGAAGTGCCTTGGAGATAATACTTCACTGGGGAAAAGATGCCTGAGGAAATGCTGATCGGCGATGCTACATTGTCATGGACATAATATTTCACGGGGAAGTGATTCTCGGGAAAGTCTTGCTTGGCGATGTCACAGTGTCAGGGTCCCAATATTTCACTGGGGAAGAGATGCCCGGGGAAGACTCACCCGTCGATGCTGCATTGTCATGGATTTAATATTTCACTGGGAAGTGAATGACGAAGGAAATTCCTCTTCGTGAATCGGTTTTCTTGCCGACCATGTATTTGTACTTCCAAAAAACTCCAAATTACAACATAACTACTCGCTTAAAATCGACTTCTTAAGACCATAACTCCCAACGTTTTAGAGATAGGACATTCGTTTTTTTTATTTTGCAGAAAATTTAAAGCACTTAAATTCTTGTTGAGGTCTTTGGGGCATAGGATGAACTGGAATAAGGAAATTTTCAAAAACTGATTTTTTCCAACTTTTTTCACCATTTTTCAAAAATATTGAAGGGTTTCAGTTCTCGTAAGATGTGCAGCACCTGTAGCCCTTTTTTGGATGCCAAACTGAATGGTTTGAGCCAATGAAATTCCACGTTTGACTTATTTTCATTTAAATATGTTAATTAACCTCTTCAAACAAAATCATAAAAAGAGTTTTCTCAAAAATGGCCCTAGCGATTTTTTTCTTTTTAGGATCAAAATGATCGTGGGGCATCCCAGAAGCATATTCAGAAAAAACCGGCATATATGCAAGCCCTTTTGAGTTGAAGTCAGTCGAGGCACACCTTGGTCTACGTTCGTTGAAAATATTTGTTCAATTTTCAACGAATTTTAATTAACAGCAGATCATTTTATTTCGTAAAAATAACTTGTTGGTTTTGTTCTTGATATTGCTATTCAACACAATCAACGAAATTGCAATTATATTTAATTAAATTAAATTTTATTTCATTTGTAAAAAAAATATTCCATGATAACTTTACAACTTCCTAAATAAAAAAAGAAATCTGTAAAATCATTTCAGATAGTAGGGATTCGTTCAGAGAATAAAATAAGCCATCGTTAATCAAAAATAAATCAAAATTTCGACATTTTGCTTACACAGATGGAACAACTGTGAATATTTTTAAAGGCTCTGATTCCAATACGCATTCTTATTTAAGGAGACTAGAATTTCGTACATTTCTTATAACTTATGTTACGTAAAATACTTGCTTTTGACGATATTTTCCAAAAAACTTGTTATTGACCATTATTAATTTGTCACACTTACAATTTTCGAACAGTAAGTAGGACTTTTTCTGAACGTCCATACTAATTTTTGCTCGCTCAAGTTTAAAATAATACATACCGAAATACCATCATCTCTTATTGCAGTAAGAATCTTTTTAACCGTACCTGGATTATCCCTCAATTCTTACATTTTATTTTAATTGTAGATATAGAATTAATCAAATATAAATATCAAAAGTCTCTCCATATATTCAGTTATTCATATTTAAAAATATAAAATCTTTTCGCTATATTGTTCTTTTATATGAAATAAAATGTAATTGACTTATGTGAGTTGACTCGGAACAAATTTACCATCTCATTCAAAACAAATTTCCATTTAGTTTATATTTTGCAATCCATGAAATAAATACTTCTTGACCTACTTTTTTATTCATTTAGGGAATCAATATTAAATTACTGTCTTTACAAATTAAAATATCTCATTATTATTCTAATAATATGAAGAACACACATCTTTCACAATCTTCTTCTTCACACTGTGATATAGAAACACCTTTTGCAGAACTAATATTCATCTAATAAATATAATTGAAATTAATACATTTAGAAAAAAAAGAAAAATCTCTAAATAAGGTGCTGTATATTTATAAGATATAAAAACTGAATCACGAGATAGGTATACTAGACTGATTATCTCTCATGGGCGTCTTCGTCTTTCGTGATCATCGATTGGAAACCCGAGGTGAATTTTGATACCCTGTTGCATTAGGGTGAGTGCATACTTGTGTGAATGTCAATTCGTTTTGTCACAACATCGTCGGATAATAGGCGTGATACACGACTCGAATTTCATAAAACCCCTTGGGGTGCCGATAGAAAATTAATCGAGAAAAGTTTCATTATGAATCGTTCATTCCACATGAACAAGATTGCGATGTGATTTTCCTGAAAAAGGATCCAGATACAGTTAGATCACTAAACTATGAGATAATCACTAAATCCATGCACTGAAAAAACTCTTTGAAAAGCGAAAACAAAATTTCTTAAGTTAATAATTTGAAAAGAATTAATTAGAAAAAAATCTAAAATAGATATATATATATATATATATACAAAATAACTATAAATTATTCTGTGATAGTAGCTTTGCATTTAAAATAGTTTTTAATAAACAATATCTCCTTTTTAGAGATACATTCGAGCGATAGTGGACTAGAAAAAAACTAGATCGACATTTTTCCTGCCGTTCAAGAAAATATATTGATGTTGACTTGACAGTGGTAGTCAAGAATCTTGAGAATTCAAGAAAATCTTAATAAACTAAATATCTTTTCTTAAGGCCATGTGGCGAGTGGGACACGTGCCCGGATTCCTACCTTACCGACACTTTTTTGATTTGTAAGCTTATGTTCACACGAATAGCCACATCGAGTTGAAAATTTGGGATAATAAATAAAAAGCACTAAGAAATGCGGCTCTGGTCCTAAATTTTTATAATTATGAAAAAAGTTTTTTTTGTTAATAATTTTTTTCTGCTTTATTTATAATTATTAAAATTTAGGACCAGAGCCGCATTTCGTAGTGCTTCTTATTTATTATCCCAAATTTTCAACTCGATGTGGCTATTCGTGTGAACATAAGTTTACAAATAAAAAAAGTGTCGGTAAGGTAGGAATCCGGTCACGTGTCCCACTCGTCACATGGCCTTAAATTAAATCTTTTTTAAATATAAATATTTTTTATTGCATGTTGAATATAGTTACTTCTTACTTTCTGCTGTCCCGAAGGATGGTCCGGAAGGAAAAACTCCCAAGTCAAGGCGTTAACAACCGTGCCGAAGACTGAATGGCACCAGGGTATGGTGTTCCAAACGGTGTCTCATGGATACCTGGTCGCCTCCTAGAGTATTGAGACCTCACCCCGGCATGCGGGGCTCTGCGGGGGTGGACCTTCACTTCCCTAGCTACTCGTGGAATTCAAGATCACGTTAGAACAAAACTTAAATCGAAGCATATGTGAGGAGTTGGGTGGTTAGTTGCACATGGCGGAGGGTCTTGACTTCAATCAGAAGTCAAATGCGAAGCAAGGATTGATATTGGATGGAAAATTCATTGATAACACCTACAGAAACTGAGAGAAATATGCTCATGCCAATCCAGCATGGACTTGACGCAGCGCACGAACTGTTGGAAAAAATTAATTCCAATATGGATAACGCCTAATGTTATTTTACATTTGCATCAGCCAGCGTAAGAACAGCGCTCGGAAATGAGTTGACAGAATTAAGGAAGAAGTTAAATGAGAGGAAAGATACCAGCCAATGTGTATATGTGGCGTGCGGCGAAGAAAGGGGGCTTACTCTAAAAAAATCGAAATCGAGGTTTTTACAACTTTCGATAGTTTTTGAGTTGCTCTTTTTAACGAAATCATCGAAAAAAAATTTCGAGCGTTATTATTGCTAATAATTGAGTGGTAAGGTACCCGAGATAGCAGGCTTTCGCTCGAGATCCCGTGAAACACCTCCCACCACTCACCACTACATCCCCGCGTCTCATCTATACCCGTCCGTGAGCTGCGTCTTCGACCTATCTCTTTTCTCGTGAGAATGTAGTGGTAAGTGGAGAGGGAAGATTTCTTGAGTCTTCCCTCTCTCCTGAAAGACGCGTCTATCCGGTCAACTTCGACCGCTCGCCCTAAAAAATCTTACTTTTCGGAGTAAGCCCTATTTCTTCGGCGCACGTCACATATGTTCTCCATAAAGTTGTCTGCACTGATACGTTAAGAGCTGTGCTAACCTTCCTGACATTTTCACCTATCCCAGCATGACCGCGACGTCATGCTAGAAACTTACTATTTCACGAAATATGAGAGACTTTTTTGGATTCTATTATATTGATTTTTAGTTGGCAAATTATACTATTTCAAGGAAATTTTGTATTTGTCACGTCGTACCTCAACAAAAACACTGGTCAACGAAACGTAAATACTTCAACTGCGCAAATCGAGGCCGTCTGAACCGTTTCCAATTGGAATGCATGATATTGCGCAATGTACTCGAGTGAGTACCCGCGCTTCACTTTTTTCCACTACGCTGCTAATGTTTTTCAGGCAAGAGTCGCAACCGTCTCTCGCCCCTTGAGCTGAGAAACTGCGTGGGCCAGCAGTTCTAGGAATTACTAGGTCGATTTCAAATCAACCCGCGCTTTTCGGTACATGCGTGGTTGAGAAAATTTCTTACAGGGGGCGCATCGATACAAGGCTGAGGCAGCCAATGAACGTCGCTTGACAAAAATAACCTAAAGGTTGCGGTAGAGGTGGGGGCCCCTTCAGTCTTGAAGTTATGGAAATTAAACGTTTCAATGCCGCGGAAAATAGGAGGAAGTTTCCTGTACTTTTAAAGTAGAAAACTTCAAAATAGAATAAGAGCTTATGAAGTGCTGTCAATAAAAACAAACAAAGTAACCGTGACAGTCTATATAAATATGGCCTGATAATCACAAAACATAGTACTGATAGCAATATAATAAATGATGATCTTTTTCTCAAAAGAACTTGTTTCCTGTGACGTAAGGTTATGTAACTAATCATATTTTGCATTATGTAGCTTCGATTCCTAATTAGGACCTGATTATCAGATCACTAGTCTAGTGTCTAGTCTAGTATTTTTCAAGATAATAAAGATCATTAATTTTTCCGAGTTTCCTCTTCTGAAAGGTTTTTTAACTTTTCTAATTTGCAAAGAAATTTTAAGAAGCCTGAAAATTTACCAAGCTGCGGTCATTTACCTCAAAATGCTGTGTTGTTTCCCGAAATTATGCTATATAATAGGGACAAAGATATTCTTTTTGAAGAGTAAATTTCTACAACAAGTTCCTCAGACATTTTTCACCGTTTTTTCAGCATTTCCAAAGATGATGATTTTTTGTCAAAATCGTTGTTTTATTTTCTGACTCCTGAAGCACGTGTGAGATGTCAAGTTGTTGACATAAATTCAAGTGAAAACAACACTCCACACATTTTGTGGAAATACAAAAAAACAATCAGAATATTTTTAAACAATAAAGAAAATCAATGCTATTAACGATTTCTAATTTGAGGTTCATAAGAAAGTTACTTCTTATACATACTTCAGGGAGTCGGAAAGAAAAAGCAACTGTTTTTGTGAATACAATTCACACTTTTGGAAATACACAAGAAACGGTTTAGTATATCTAAGAATTCCTGGGCAACTTCCGTAGAAATTTCCGAAACGAACCATTTTGTTAATTGGTAAGCTTTTTTAAATTTTATTCACGGATTTGGAAAACTTAAGAACCTCTCATGAAAATCAAAAATAAAAAAAATAAATTTCACATTTTAAAGTTCTTAAATAAATATACAAATTTATAATTCAGACTTTCATCGGCACATTTCTAGTCGCAATGGAATGGAGGGAAGGGATGCATGATGATTGATGATGCGAATTCCGCCGCGGAGTTATAAAAACATGTTTAAATCGTCGGAATTCCCAAAAAAAACCTCAAAATATATGAGGATATTTTGACATATTTCGGAAGGTTTGGGAATACTTTGGAATACTTAAGAATATCTGGAATATTAAGATTCAAATTCTCCTTTGACAGTTTGTAAAAGACAAGAGTCAAGAATCTTGCTCCTTCGATCTCAACTTTTCTTGGCAAGACAAGTCGAGCAAAGAACAAACAATTAAATTCTTTTCGCGCATTACTACTCATTTTAAATTTCAAAGTTTTTAATTTTAAATTCCCTGAATATCTGCGCTTATGAAACTTAACAAAATTAATAATTAATATTTGATAACTTCAAAGTCCACTTTTACATTCATGGGGTTTGGAATTAAGTCTTTTAATTTTTAACTGTTTCAAAATTCCAAAGAAATTGAAAGGAATAAGGATTAAACTTTTTCCATTCATGAAAAAATCTGGTAATATTAACAAATTTTCTACTTTACGGCAACGAATAGTGATGATGATAAAAGTGATAAATAGTATAAATTCTTCTGAAGAAAGTCCAATCCTAAAAAGTCAATTTTGTAGTTCTTTATAAGTTCTCAACATTTTCGTCCTTTCATCATCATATATACAATAGTATATATTGATATTGCACAATCGGCTAAATAGAAAATACATATTTCGTTCCACTCTCTTTGAAATTGTGACGAAGTATGTATACTAGTATATACTCGTATGCAACACGCTAGTATTCACAGTCTTCAATAATAAAATCAATAATCTACTGCAGTGGTTTTGCTAATTAAATTCCTCTCTACTTCAGTTCACCATTTTCAAACACACGGATAATTAGATAAAAAAAAGCAGTTCTACCTTCCAAATTGAATGAACAAAAAACATTCACTTACTTTTTTAATCGCAATAAAATTTTACGATTATAGTTCAGAAAAACGGAAGAAATAAGAGTCAGTTTTCCTACTGAAACTTTTATATCTTTCGACTTTTTTCATTTCATGAAAGATTTAGAAGGCGTAGTGCGGCAATTATATTAACCTTGACTTTAGTGCTTAAACCACGTTTTGCGATGGTATAAGATCCATTACACGCCTAAAGTTCTTTCCTCGTTTTCGAAGTCAATTTTTAGAAAAACATGTTATCTCTTGAATCATGTTGCTAACCTTGGTTAATATGCAAGGAAAGGGTTCCGAAGACAAAGGGGCAATTCTCCAGAACTTGTTCACTATTGACAACATCAAAATTGAAAAAAAACAAGTGAAAATCGTTCATTTATTCTATTGTTTTCAAAGTTATTTTTAATTGAATAGTTTATAATTAGGAATTTCTTATTTTATACATTTAAAATCTTTACGATTTAATCAATTTTTGTGTCTCATTTTCATTACACTCATTTTCTTGTTAAATCTTAGCAAGGAGAAAAAGTATAGCAATCTTAGGAATGACTGAAAGTGACTTCAAAAATGAATTAGGCTGGAAAACAAAAATTACAATTTAATACAGAATTACCGAAATGTAATCCAAATGCAAGTTTACAAGAGATATGTCGACCACTGAGCGGATTTCCTTCATAGCTCTTTGTACAACAGACAATCGCTATAGGAACTTTGACCTGCTTTGTTCCTTTAGGGTTGGCTGCACTTTAAGCATTATAAGCATACATTTAACTGACATTTAGTTAAGTTCATGTTAACAATTCACATGATCTTATAATCGGATAAGGAACTAACTGTGAGCTCTTTAGAGAACTCTGATCATCGGAGCGAAAATATTTCATAATTACTGTAAGGGTAACAGGTTTTGTGAATAAAATTTTTTTTTAAATGCTTGAAAAATGAAAATTGGTGATTTTGTTCAACAAGTAATCCATCTAAATACAGACTTCATGCTCTTTCCCCTATTCCCCTCTATCCTTTTTTTAAAGAATTCCTCTTTTTGCTCTGTTCTCAAGAAACTCCCCAGTTTTCTCGTTTTTTTTCGCCTGAATGCAAAATGAATTAATATAAACCAATAATAAAATCCAACTGTTTTTCATTAAAAGTTAATTATCTTCAATTGAAATTTATATCATTATAGTTTTGATTGAGAATTCATCTCCTTTGGGTAGAAATTCTACTATTTGGTCGACAATTCAACTCTCTTGTTGAAAATTGGTTCATTTTTTAGTTAAAAATTCATTTTCTTAATTGAAAGTTATACTAACCTTCTTTTGCCTGAAAATTGATAGTTTTCAGTTGAAAATTCAATCATTTAATTTTTCATTGAAAATTTACCTGTTTTAGTTTAAAATTCAAGTACTTGGTTGAAAGTTGAACTACTTTGTAAGCATTTTCTTTTTGGTCAAACATTGAACTATTTAGTTGAAAATTGTTTTTTTTTAAATTGAAAATTAATTATTTAACATAAAACTTAACTATTCCATTATAAGTTGAAAATTCTACTAGTTCATTGACTTGAACATTTAACTGGTTTGTTGAACCTTAGTCTCTTTGCATTCAAAATTCAACTGTCTTCAACAAAATCCGTCTTTTTCGCTTGAAAATTCAACTATTTGTTTGTTATTTACTTGGAAGTTCAACTATTTGGTTGTAAATGCAACTGTTTAGTTTACAATTAATTTGTTTGTCATTTAAAATTCAATTATTCAGTAGAAAATTCATCTTTGCAGGTTGACAATTAAACTATATTGTTAAAAATTCAACCATTTGAATGAATTTTAATTTTTGTAGAACGAAAATTCATCTTTGTAAGTCCAAAATTGATCCATGTTGTTGATAATACAACTTTTTTGTTAAAAATCTAATTTTTTTGCTTAAATATTGTATCCAATATGGTACCCATACATTGATTTTATTTAAAAGAATTTATTTGCCTATTATTCCCCTATTTTCCTGAAAAACACTATATTTGCCTTATTTTGTGAGAATTTTAGGAAGTGAAGACTGTTAATAGTATATTGTTCTACAAGTTAAAAAATCGTCGCTTTGTCAATGTGTGGGACACGATACTTTTTCTATAATTTGTTTACAAAGTGCTAGTTTTTGTTTACCTGCTTTTTTGTGTAAAAAAAAGTCAATTTTTTGTCGATTGACGCAACAATGACACCGTATTTTCGGAGAAACTGACGGTGTTTTTGGTTAGGGACGGAGTCGGAAAATAGAATGAAGTTCGCTGCGCACGATGCGCGAGTACACCCGAGGCAGCACGAACACACCCGGAGTAACACGAAGTAGTTTGCACTTTATTTACTTTTTTCACTGTGCCTCACTTTTGTCACTGCGTCCATTTACTTTTTCGACTGTGTCCGTCCACTTCTTTTACTGTTGCCCGGGAAGGTCAGCACGGCGCATGCGCCACGTTATCGACCAAAAATCTGTCACTTTTTACACCAAAAACAGGTAGAAAAACTGGCACTTTTTCGCAAATTATAGAAAATAGTATATTGTGCTACAAATTGAAAAAGCGAGAGATTTCAAACGAGTGTGAAGTTAGCCACCTGAGCGGAGCGACGGTGGCAATCACACGAGTTTTAAATCGTCGCTTTTTCAATGTGTGGGACACGATACTTTTTCTATAATTTGTTTAAAAAGTGCTAGTTTTTGTTTACCTGTTTTTTGTGTAAAGAGAAGGCGATTTTTGTCGATGGACGCAACAATAACACCGTATTTTCGGAGAAACTGACGGTGTTTTAGGTTAGGGACGGAGTCGGAAAAAAGAATGAAGTTGGCTTCGCACGATGCACGAGCACACCCGAGGCAGCACGAACACACCCGGAGTAACACGAAGCAGTTTGCACTTTATTTACTTTTTTCACTGTGCCTCACTTTTGTCACTGCGTTAATTTACTTTTTCCACTCCATCCGTCCACCTTTTTCACTGTTGCCCGGAAAGGTCGGCACTGCGCATGCGCCACGTCATCGACCTAAAATTGGTCACTTTTTACACAAAAAACAGGTGGAAAAACTAGCACTTTTTCGGAAGTTATAGAAAAAATATTATTTTTGCAACACCCACCTCAAAAGTTGACGTTTGCATGCATGTAGATGGTGCCTAAAGTACCTTATTTGAGCAGACTGTGCGTGAAAAAATTTTCGCGCATGCGCAGTTTGAAGATGGCTTACTTTACACACTGGTGAAAAAGCTGCGCATGCGCACATTCGAGATGAGGTACTTTAGACGCTGGCATAGGTAACTTTAAACACTGCTGTTGGTATCTTCTTGAAATAAATTTACATTTAACTTGAACAAATGTTTTAATGATTGAAGTTTTGTTTTTAGGGTTTCGTAGCCCCCCCCCCTCCGGGGCTAAAAAGCATAAACGCAAACATTTTTTTTCAATAATTTAAAAAAAAAAATTTTTTCCAAAATTTTTTTTCACATTTTTTTTTCGAAAATTCTTTTTCACAAAATTTTTTTTTCACAATTTTTTTTCAATCAAATTTTTTTCAAACATTTTTTTACACAAATTTTTTTTCAGAACATTTTTTTTCAAAAATTTTTTTTTTCAAATTTTGTTAACAAACATTGAAAATTTTTTTTTTTTTGTAATTTCTTTACTCCACTCTATGCAATATAAAATTAGTATTTTTCGTTACCACCTCCTGGCAACTTTTTCGGACGGGCGTTGCAAAAAATAGCGTGTGATACACGTGCGCGTAGGTGATTGTTAACTCGTATGATTGCATCATTCGCCTGCGGTTCGAAGCACTCGTCTACGTTTTCGCACTCGCTTCGCTCGTGCGCTAACCACCGACTCATGCTTCGAGCCTCCGGCTTATGCTGCAAAATTCACACTCGCACACAATCACCTATTTTACGCACTTGTATCACAAATAACTATTTTGTATTCTTTGCGTTTTGCTCAAGGCGTTTTTCAACTGAAATTGAAGAATACATTTTTTATCAAAAGCGGGGACGGTGACTGATTGTATTTGTGACTGCACCCTGGGAGGCTTAAGGGTTGTGTGATGATATGTGACGAAGAAGGGAAGAAGTGGAAATAGTTTACAAAATAGGTTAACGTAGTTATCGAACGGTTTCTAAATATAAAACGGATCATTATTTTCAAAGCAAATTTTGATTTATTTTTAATTACGTCCACCCAATTCATTTTACTGTTTCAAAGTATTTTCGAATTAATATAATTGAGAACAGAACATCTGAATTTCATAATCAACTCGTCCATCATAACTTTTCGATAGAACGAATCTCCCCTGAGGACACAAGTATTAATAATTGACGAGTACATAGTGGTTTTCGCGCAGACATTGCCGCACTTGACAAAGGGCTTAAACCTGCATTGAGCTTTCAGTAATAACATTACACTCATATAGATGGAAAATTAATTATGTATTGGCATATTTAATTATCAAAAAGTTCTATTTGATCGGCAAATAAATGCAGGACTACGTGAGATGATACGAGTTTATGATGGTAAAAAAGTTATTTTTTTTTGTGAAAGGTAAACATTTTATGGTTTTTAATCATTCTCAAGTGTGCTCAAATTACAATACAATTACAAACCAATCAGCCTCTGGTCACTAGATAGCCAAACTTGAAGTATCATAATATTCTGATCCTGCTCTGAGACACTGCTAGACGGCGTTGTGTTTTTCCCTCCCTACGTCCTTTGCTTTAATTTTTGAATTGGACAGTTATGTCGGTAAATTTCAGCAAATTCATTTGATCGAAAATGTAACCATGAAACCGCGACAGATTCCAAGGAACAAACAGAAGTGTTATGTATTTGATTGTCTTTCAATGCGTCGAGAAAAAGGTCATCATTTTCCCACAGATGGGCAAATGTTGCTAAAAGTTTAAAATAAATACCAGTCTAAATTTTGAAATATTCTCTTATCATTTTACTGTCAGCTCTTTATAAAACACAATTTTATTTAAAAACCAAGAGAAAAATAATTAGAAATTCATAAATAATTATTTTAATCATTATTTATGTATTTTTATTTGTTATTTATTGGTTTCTTATCATTTGATTGACTTTTTAAGTCAATTTTGAAATTAGTATTATTATTATCATCTTAGTGAACCGAAACGCAGCTATGAAGCTCAACTTGCGACTATCTTCCTTCATTTTCAAAGCACTAAGTGACCAATTGTTTCACACGTCAGTGTGTTCAATTTCTATATGAAAAGGAGTTTTAGGAGGATCGTAACGATTTTGTTTTGTTTGTGAGAGTTACCTGCATATTCTAGTAAGTTCCTTCTTGAATGTAGAGTACTATTAAATAAGAAACCTCAAATTGCATTTTTATTCAGTCTCAAGGAATAGATAAAGGTATTGTGAACGTCCAATAGCAGAATTTTTCTGAACATTTGTATTTTTACAACACAACTTTGACAAACAGTACGCCAGAATAAAAAATGCCGCCTAATTTCGTTCAGATTCCACGGGAATTGTTAAGATATTTCGTGAAACATGCTTCATTAAAAACTCTCTTCAAAAGTATTTTTATTTTTCAAGATGGAGAGACTTTGTAAAGGCACATGAAGATGAAAATGTCTGATGAAAATGGATTCCCTCGGCTTTTGAAAGTTCCCAAGATAGCGAAACTTTTGGATAAAATACGTGGTTCACAAGCTCGTCACGTATTCCGATAATCTTTCGGAGAAAGCTTGCATCTTTGTGAATTTCAAAATTCCACTTATTTTCCACGATACTGAACCTAGCAAAATAACTCCTTCAGATAGGGTAATGGCCCTTACGAATTTTTCAGGGGTACTAGCATCATAAATCTCTGTTCGATTGGGGAGGGGGGCGGCGGATTTTTATTTCAAAATAAACATTTCGAATAACTGTTTATTTGTTAAAAGTTTTTGAACATTTAAATTCTAGCTTGAACTAGATTTTAGGAATATTTCAGTCTGGATATTTTTTTTAGATTTTAGTTTGTTTTTAAGTTTATGTAAATATTATAGTCCTAAGCCTCTTGAAACCATTCCAACAAATTTATGAAGATTTCAGATATGACGAAAAAGCAGGTAGAAAATTTTGGAGAAACTTTTTTTTACAGGTTTTTACCAAATGCTGCAAAACAATCAAGTCAGTTTAATAGTTATTTGTGATACAAGTGCGCAAAATGGGTGATTGTGTGCGAGTGTGAATTTTGCAGCATAAGCCGAGGGGTCGAAGCGAAACACGAGTTACCTATCACCTGTGCGCACGTGTATAACATGCTATTTTTTGCAACGCCCGTCCGAAAAATTTGTCAGGAGGTGGTAACGAAAAATTCTAATTTTATATTGCATAGAGTGGAGTAAAGAAATTTTTTTAATAACAAACTTAAAAAAAAAATGTTTGAAGAAAAATTGGAAAAAAACATGGTTTGAAAAAAAATGTTCTG
Source organism: Andricus quercusramuli (assembly GCA_932178445.1). NCBI lineage: Eukaryota > Metazoa > Arthropoda > Insecta > Hymenoptera > Cynipidae > Andricus > Andricus quercusramuli. The sequence goes on along the minus strand of CAKNXH010061852.1, from coordinate 176,767 downwards.
TAACATAAAAAATTTTGTGGAAAACAATTTTTGAAAAGAAAATTTGGTGAAAAAAATGTTTGAAAACAAAAAATTTGTTGAAAAAAATTGTTTGGAAAAAAAATTATAAAAAAATGTTGGCGCTTGTGGTCTTTTACCCCGGTGGAAGGGGGGGGGGAGGCTGCGAAACCCTAAAAACATGTGACACAGCCAAATACCTACATTGCCGACCTCACTTTTTCAATTTTCCGAATTTTTTTTTGAATCTAAGAACTTTTTTTGTAAATAAAATTTCGGGCTGAAACTTCGGAAAATGTATGAGAAGACAATAAACTACGTTTATGTACCTTATTCGAGGAAAAACTTCGCGAAAAATTATTTTCGAAGAAATTAAAACTGGGTGCATTTTTTGAACCTAAGAACTTTTTTTATAAGTAAAATATCGGCTTCAAACTTTGAGAAATGCAAGAGCTGACAGTAAAGTACGTTTATGTACATTATTTGAGTATAAAAGATGCAAAAAGAAAAATTGCAACTAAGGGTCAACTCCGGTTCCGCTTGCCAGTTCGGTCGGTATTTTTGCGATGGGCACGACAATGCGAAGTCTGACGGCCACTAATCGAGGCTCTATCAGCTGACTCGTCTACATCGGAAAT
>CAKNXH010061852.1:155510-171132 GCA_932178445.1 Andricus quercusramuli | reverse complement strand
ACTGGAATAGTTGAATTTTAAACCAAAAAGATGAATTTTTAACTAAAATGATGAATCTTTAACTAACACAATTTAATTTTCAACCAAAAAGATAAATTTTGAACTAAAATGATATAATATTCAACTTTAATATAGTTTCAGTTTTAAAAAAATTCATTTTTAACAAATAATGAAACAAATTTCCAACAAAATAGCTCAATTTTCAATCAAAGAGATAAATTTTCAATTAAAATGAGTATTCAACCAAATAAAATTATTTTTGAACCAAAGAGTTTAATTTTTAATTGAGTAATTAAATTCTCATTACGAAAAAGATGATATCTAAACGAAAAATGAATTAATGGAGATTTCATCCAAAAAAGATTTTACTTTTTAATCAAGAATAGTTGAATTAAACCAAAAAAGAATTTTCAACAAAAAAGATAAATTTTCAACCAGATACTTGAATTTTCAACTAAAAACGATCAATTTTCAACCAAAAATAGAATAGGTAAAGTTTCAGTTGAAAAACAATTCCAAACAACAAAAAAACGAAATTTCAACAAAATATTTAAATACAGCAATATAAAGCTATTTTTGTAAATTTAGAATTAGTCTTATTCAATTTTATATTGCAGAAAGATGAATCCTGAAAGAAAAATATAGTAGTTGATGTTTCAACCAAAAAATATTTTCATTTGAAATCAAAAACAGTCGAGTTCAACCAAAGAAAAAATTTTCAACACGAGTTGAATGTTCAACGAAAAAATATTTTTCAGTCAACAGAAAGAGAAAATTGCAAACAAATTGCTGAATTTTCTAGGAAAGGATGAATTTTTAACCAAGAAGATTAATTTTCTACCGAAATGAAATTTTGTTAACCAAGTGAATGAATTTTTAACGAGACACTTGAATTTTCAACTAAGAACGATAAATTTTCAACCAAAAATAGAATAGTTAAATTTTCAGTTAAAAAAATGGATTTTAAACAAACAAAAAAACTAATTTTCAATAAAATAGTTAAATACAGTAATATAAATCTACTTTTGCCAATGAAGAATTATTGTTATTCAATTTTATATTGCAATGAAAAAAAATAAGCACGACCTCGAAAAAATTCCCTGACATTTCCAGGTTTTTTCAGTTATATACAAATTTCCTGGAAATTCCAGGTTTTCCAGGTAGGTTAGACACCCTGATAAGTATTACAACATTTTTATCAATTTTCTACATATTTGTTTTTATTTATAAATTTTCTGTAAAATATAAATTGTGAACCAGAAAAAAGGTGCAGTAAATATATATATATATATTTGTTTAACTAACCTACATGACCAACTATTTGAATGTTAAATTCTGGCCGTTCTTCTTGTGCAGTCGCATTCCTTTTTATTAAATCATATCGTATTGATGGACGTCTGCCTCAACGAATGAAATTAAGCAATAACTGCTATGGTTTCTTGAAAAATACAATGGTTGAAATAATTTTAAACTTTTCACTGTAAAAGAAAGGTTAACATTTACTTTTCAGTTACCCTATGAACATTGAAATAAATAAAAGCAGGTGTATGAAGATAAGTGAGGTTCTGTTTCAGAAAAACATTTAATATTCTTACGTACCTTCGTAAATGTTGAGAAATATATCTGCCAATAGATTAAACTAAATTTTCTGCTTTTGATTTTTGTTTATAAAGAACTTCTACGTTTTTTATTAAGCTGATTAATACAGATTACGTTTGTAACATGAAACACAAAAAAGGACTTGAATAACTGGCGAAGTAGACTCGATTTCAGTGTTGGGAACATTGCTTCCGAACCCGCAATGTGCTCTTCTTACACTTTGGCATAATTTTATTAAACCTAATTATTATTTATGTAACATCAAAAGTTTATAATGAAATGCACCTGTCAATAAAGTGAACGACAGTACCACTACTACCACTCCGATACAAAATTTAGCGTCATTCACGTCACTCGAACTCTCTGTGTCCCTTAACATGCACTCGGTGGCTTTGCAAAACGGACAACTCGGTATGGCACGGCTCTGGGCCATGAAATTAGCCCTATCTGGGCCGGATCATGCCAGCCCGATCGGGGCCAGATTGGTAATAGGGACAATATATGGCGATTTCTACGAGGGTAGTCATGGCGGCTAAAAATGTGTTTTGTGGTTTTTATTTTTTGTGCCATATTTGTGTAATAGAAAAATCTGAAAAAAATTAGTAAAGAACAAATAATTAGAGTAGACATAAAAAAAATGTGTCACTGTTTTGGCGGGAAATTCACATTTTTTAGTGAAATTTCAAATTTCTCATAAATGGAAGGTCATCTCATGTGCTAACTTTCAGAATTGTTTCAGATTTTCAATCAATGTGGACGGTATTGTTTCAAATAAAAACTTTCACAGATGGCAGATACCTGTATTAAGAAGTATTGGTAAGTATTGGATCCATTACTTTATTCCCGAAAAATTATTGGATTTTCAATACTTATTCGCGAAAAAAGTCTTAGATCTGATACTGAAATGCTGAATATTACTTATGATCAAATGCTGTGTTTTTAATGTTTCTGAATGTTTTAATTAGTATGTGAAACGGAAATCCTTTATAAAAGTTTTGGATTAATCATCGTCGCTATCCTCATTAATTACAGTCACTATTTTATGTTGTACGAACAGTTTGCTCAGTATTTCTGCTGGTCGAACGATTTTCGATAAATATCGAACATGGGATAGATAGTAAATCACCGCAGCAGCATGTGAGCAGCAACCGATCGTACGATTAGCATTTGCGCACTTATAACAATATCGTTTAATTCCTTCGAAACCAATGGAATCAAGCCTGTATTCAACAAAACACTTAGAATACCGACGGATCATGTCACGTCACTGAACATCTACTTTCAAAATACAATACAGCTTGACTGAGTTGATACGAACCCGTGAACAATATTTCGAGATCATTGACGGTCATTTCCGAAAAATCTCCCACATCCGATGAACATATATGTTTGAAGGAAATCTTTCGCCTACTTCATCGTTTTTTCTTCAACATCTTGAGCAAAAATATTGTCGGAATCATTAGTTGATTTCAAACGCGATACAAAGGGCTCGCAATTTTGCATATCGGAATTGAGATGTTTTCCGAATGTCTTATTTGAAAAACAAGCAATTTTACTAAAATAGCCGATTTTCGGAAGTAACTTATTATATATTTGATGACGGAGGAGTCGATATTTCCTTTCAATGATGCCATGTATTGCTTCAGCAACCCAATGAATTTTCGTCACTCGGCGAGAGTCATTAGATTCAGCTGTATTTAGCTGGTTACGTTATCCTTTAAGTGCTGGCACAAGAACTTTATACCCTGCGAAGAACCATTTCCACTTAATGCAAAAACATATCGAAAAAAATTTTTAATCGCACATATTGTTAAAGCCCAATATAAATTATAGTATAGAAAACAGTTAATAAAGCAGATTTTAATCTATCTGCTACAAAAAATGGATGACTGGTTTCACTCAAGAAAGTCGGCTATCATAGTAAAATTGCATGCTTATCAAATAAAAAATTCGGAAAACTTCTCAATTCCGGTATGCAAAATTGCGAGTCCTTAGTATTGCGTTTAAAATCAACTAATGATTCCGAGAATATTTTGGCTCAAGAAGTTCAAGAAAAAATGATGGTATCAACTGAGTCAAGCTGTATCGTATTTTGAAAGTAGAAGTTCAGTAACGTCATATGAATCGTCGGCGTTCTAAGTATTTTGTCGAATACAAGCTTGATTACATTGGTTTTGAATGAATTCAACGATATTGCTGTCAGTGCGCAAATACTAATCGTACGATCGGTTGCTACTCACATGCTGCTGCTGTGATTTACTATCTATCCCATACTCGATATTTGTCGAAAATCATTCAACCAGCAGAAATATTGAAAACTGTTCGTACAACATAAAATGGTAGCTGTAATCAATACACTAATTGGAAATTCACAAATATTAAAAAATACAGCATTTGATCATAAGTAATATTCAGCATTTCAGTATTAATCCATGATACCCTTATGAAAAAGAAGTATTGCTAAGTATCGGATCTAAGACTTTTTTTGCGAATAAGTATTGGAAATCCAATACTTTTTCGTGAAAAAAGTACTGGATCCAATACTTACCAATACTTCTCCTTAATAAGGGTATCTGATATATGGAAAGTTTTTACTTAAAAAAACTACCGTCCACATTGACCAAAAATCTGAAAAAACTCTGAAAGTTAGCTCATGAGATGACCTTTCATTTGAGAAGCAACAGTACTCAAAAAATGTTTGTCCATCAAAAATTTTTGAAAATTTGAATTTCTCTCGAAAATTTGAATTTCCCGCCAAAACAGTGGAAACAATTTTTTAGGTCTATTCTAATTATGTGCTCTTTACTAATTTTTTGAGATGTTTCTATTACACAAATGTGTCACAACAAAATAAAAATCATAAAACACATTTCTAGCCACCATGACTATGGGGGTGATGATGGGGGTTCAAAAATCTGGGAAAAAAGTTATGATTCCAAGTCCTAGAAAAGGGCTCATTGAAAATCTGATTCCAGCCAAAGCCATATTTGACCTGCTTAACGGGCTAGGCCCTTTGTTCAAAAATTCTAACTTTTATTTAAAATGATGAAAAATTTTCTTCTTTTTTTTTAAATCTTGCAAAATTGAAAAATTTCCTACATTTTGCTACTAAATGTTAGGAAATCATTTAAATGATTCAACATATTTTACACTTTTCTCTCAAAATTCAATTTTCAAAATAAGAAAATCATTTGAAATTTCAAAGGAATTAGAAGAAAATTGTTTATTCTCTTGAACCATTTCAAAAACCTTGAAAAGCTTATTTTTCCGAAATATTCTAAAATCTACATTTTGTTCTAAATTTCTTGAAATCTCAGCATACAACAAACAGAAAACAGCCACTATAGTAGTCATATTCACGCAGTGTCGCAAAAAATCAGGTTTTTGACAACTATGTATGCGAGATCTCGTTACAACAACTTTTTAAGAAGGGACATATTGTATATTGCTCTCACATTAGAACCCACCCTTTCCCAAGGCCACCTGCAAAGGTAGAAGATCTTTGCAAAATTGAGGAGAAAGTAAAACAAGCAAGGACTTTGAGCAACTGGATTTTCCGGTTTGCTGTAACTTCCTGGCGTTTATTAATAAATTCAGCAAAAGGAAGTTCATTTTTAATTAGGGAAATTTCAATTAGGTAATGGAGTTATATATTCTAGCTGATTTGCGAAAATATTATAATGTTTTCATTATTCATTGTTTATATTGTTCATGAATTCATCATTTATATCTTATGATGATGGTAATACTCAAAAAAATGTTAAATTTTGTATTCAAATATTTCTAATTAACAACAAACGAATGTTCCTGCAAAAATAATTCTGTAATAATTCCATTGTATATGTTTTGATTCTCACTGGTGAAAATGAATCACAGCGAGAGTAGTTTGGTAAACAGAGTATTTTCCAGTATTGAACCAGTGACCGAGTTGAGATGCAACAGATAACACCGATATAAGTATATGTACAATATATATCTCACATTTTCGATACTGGCACGATACTGAATCAAACTTGATAATAATACAGATGGTTCTAAAATAAGCAATGTGCAAATCTGAAATGGAAAATTTGTACGTTTAAAAGGCATTTGGTATAAATTGAGTCGTAAATTAAAACAAATTTTTCGTGAAACCAATCAAATTTTACTGAATTTAATGCCAACAAATTTATGGTTTAATAACATTAAAAATTCTTTTTTACTGTTCATTTTCTTGATTTTCAATTTAGAAATTTACAACATGCTTGGGTCTGCTTTCCAAAATATTTTAGTTGAAGCTTTCACACGTACTTTTACTTTTCACTTTCATTACGAGACTTTTTTGAAAGCATTCAGTTTCATGTCAAATAAAAGAAAGATCGTAAAACTGATTTTTACCATTTTAATTCTAACATAAACACGATGATACAAAAACACAGTAAAAAGGGAGAGTTAACATGCAAGAAGTCAGCTGGGTTCATGTAAAGTATAACTGAATTTCAGAAAACGTATTGCAATTCTGACATTCAGATATGGACGTCTTAAAGTCGTACAGTCAAATTCAAAATTCATTAGATATTTTTAATCAATGATAAAAGCAATGCAAATAGAACCATTGTCAACGGCTTTAAATTTTGAAGGTACAATCTAAGCATTGTTTAGAACAAAATTGTTTATGTTGACAGATGATTTGGTTTTTCGATAGATTCTGTACAACGCCCTTTGGTTGGTTCGAGGGTTGGTTTTCACAAAAAAATTTGAATTGAAATCATGTAATTATTATTTTTCTAAATACATTCTTTTAATAATTTCAAATTCAATAAAAATCAACCAAACAGAATATTATTTTCTCAAGTAAGCTTCAGTATATCTTACAACATTGATTATAATTAACAGTCAGTATATTTTTTTCATTTTACAAAACATAAAAATTGCTTTATACATAATTGCTATATACATAGTTCAATTTAGAAAATTTTGTAGTTAAATTAAGTTCGCCTCTGAATTCAGTTCAAGTGAAGTTTTATAGTTTATTTTTTAATATTTTTAAGTATTCTTTTTTATATGAAGGAATCTATACTAGAGTTGGTCACAAAATTTTCTAAATGTTTCGTACAATTTATAGTCAATTATTATTGAGAATAGTAATTTGCGCAGTGAGAAGATATAAATATTCACTTAACTATTTCTGTTCGAAAACTGTCGATAAAATCCTTCATTTAGTTTCTTTTAATTTTTTTATGAAACAATCTCGAGAAGCGTTTCTTAACTTCTCTCACTTTTCGAATAGTCCATAGCTTCCGGTAGAGAAATTAGAGACGAAGGCACACTTATTCATCCATAATTAAAAAATATCATAATGTTTAAAATCCGTTTTTATTATCTCTCATATTTATTCCTTTACATATCCCGATAAAATTTCTTCCAGTTGTGTTAAATATTGTGCCGAATATTGTGGGTAATGTGTTAAATTTGTTTGCATATTCCAAAAAATTCTCGAAAAAATTCCAATCACCTACTTTTAAAAATGACTTACTCTTGCATATTTCCCACTAAAATGGAGTGAAATTGTGAAAGTTCAGAAAAGTCCCTAAACTACAATTAGCTTCACAATAAATGATTTTTGAATTTTTCCGAGACGTAATGTACAAGTACCTGTATGATACATGATGCTATAGACTGAATCCATTTCAAGTCAGACACGTTTACGATTGAGGGAATTTTTTGTTTGCGAACAAAAATGGTTTGGTCACATAAAACTTACAGGATGTCTTCCTTATATCTACAAATTTCACAAGACAAAAGTTTCTCTGAACATTCCTAGAGCATTTCAATGAAGCTTTGGAGAAATCTGAAAAATATTTCGGAAGGTTCCGGGAATATCCGTGAGGAATTTAATTAATTTGATTGCATCCCACTTTATTAGAAGTACTGGCATTTGTCGGCCATTGAAGAGGAAAACTGCAGAAAACCACCTCCCGAGTTTAGCCGGTTTTTCGGCAGTTAAATTTTGAAGGCAGACATTCGACCTTGAACATCGAACGCACACACTTATACCTCCCGCTCGACATAAGTTAAAACACAGCAAATAGTTGAATACACAACATGGTCATACATCGCAGGTGGTGGCCCATCCGAGTCTATCCGCGCTAAAAATGGCTTAACATACGGACTCTTCCCGAGTTGTTTTTCACAGCGCAGCTAATGCCGACGGTTAATTTTAAAAAATCATGCACTTTATCTGAAAACCACCATACATGATTCATTTCATGAAAAAGTATAAAAAAGTGCTAAACAATTTTATCGGATTGTTTGTTACAAAAAATAGCGTGTGACACACGTGCGCACAGGCAATGTCTCATGCTAAAAATTTCACACTGGTCGGCAGTCCCCTTTTAGCTCACTTGTATCACAAATAGCTATTGTCGCCAAAAGATTCTACGACTCGAAGTTTAATTTGAAATGGATTCGGTCTGTAGTTTTCAAATGCTGGGCACATTATTAAAGACTTTCATGAAAAGATAAAAGCTTTCATTTTTCTACCCTAAAATTTAGTATTTGAATGTGTTAAAATATTTCAAAATTTAAAAGGATTCATACCAAGTAAATGAAGTACACGAAATATTCATTTTTTTCACGATTCGATGGTTACTATTGGATTGTAACAAGTATTTGACAGCTGGAGATATTATTATAAACATTACAAATTTTTGTAATACTTCTGAAAATGTTCCTTTCTTATGTCATTCACAGTTATTTGCTTATAAAATAAACAAAATTATTTACCTCATATGATTTTCTTAACGATTTATGTACTATCTTTATTCACAATACAAGGTTAAGCTAAATGATGCTAGTAAGTCTAATTTACTCAATCGGTTACAAATTGTTCCTCTCGCTTTAAAAAATAAAAAAATGAAGTGATTTTATTTTACAACTGAAGCATCTATATTAGGGTGACTCAAACAAAATATTTTGTTGTTGTTGTCCCACCCAATTATGTTCTTCCATTCGGTGTGAAAATAGTTGTGTAATTGTTTTCAAATAGAAACAACATTTAACCTATAGTCCAAAGCCTTTAAATGCTGAACAGCGTTATATATTCCTTTTTTGTGTAAAAATGGCAAATAGTTACGTGAAAGGAGTAATGATGAAAATAAAATTATGTTGAGCATGACTTAAATATTTGCGGTCTTGATTAATTAAAAATGATCCTCTTAAAGTTAAAATCTGTATACCTGTGGTAGAAAACTACCCAACTACCCCTTGAAACAATATCTTGCTTGTTTCACAGTTCTTCGCATCATTTATTATAAGAAATGTTCTAGGATTAATTCAGGAATATCTCTTGAATAATTTATAGTTCTTTTAAAATAATTTGAATGAAATTTGAGTTCTGATTTTGGGCCATTAAACCACCGTTAACAGAAAATTAAAATACCTGCTTTTGCGAAAAGTGCGTAACTGTGTTATTAGCATGTTACAAAATGAGACTGGGAGATGAGAAATCAATATCAACTCACGCAAACAATGGTACTACCCTTAGGAGGCAATAACTACCCGCAGTAAAGAATATAAGATTATAGTTTGTTTCTGCTTTATTTTTGAAGCAATTTTTAAGATACGTAGGGATTTAAGTAAATTTGCCTCACAACTTAGAGTTAGAAAACATTTTGTTTTACAGAATTACTTACGAAAATTGAAAAAGCACCCCTTGGAGAGGTTTGACACAAATATTCTGCCTTTTTTATCACACTTTTATTAGTAAAAATGAAAATCAGTTGAAACCTCTTTCACCTTTCAGTTCAAAGTCACATTAACGAACGTGCTGATTGTTCTAAAAAGATTCTCATGTATGTATAAAAAACTAGATAGCACATTTTACTGTGCCAATCTTTTGTAATAATTATATTGTAACATTTTTATTTCACATAAGACGTAAATATGTTTTTTATGTGCAAAAGTAAAATGAACAAAATGTTAATAAAACAATGTAGATTAATTAAAACCCCTACGTATAGTAAAGAGTTGCGTCCAAAAATAACAAATAAACAAAATAAAACTTTATATTCTTTACAAAAACTTTTTTTTCTCTTGAAGATAGTACTCCTCCTTTTATTAGTTTATATATGGTGATATTATTTGTAGTATGTCATATATTAATTTGGTGATACATTAGTCAAACAGTTCAACACTTTTCGCCAAAAGATGATATTTTACATTTATTCGGATAAGGATGGTTTATAAGGGCCCAAAACCGGTACTCACATTGTCTTTACATTATTTTTGGAAAATATGAAATACTTAAGTTATGTTTCTTGAATAATCCTACACCGAAAAAACGATATTCTAATATTAAGATTGTCATATTCTTACAGGCATATTCTTAGTAATATTCTTAATGAAAAAAGCGAAATCCTTACTTTAAGAATATCTTCTAGCCAAAGGGAAAAAATATTCTTAAAATGAGAATATGAGTGGGGAAAGAAGAAACGCGCAAAGGATAGTGCGCCTTGCTCTGTTCAATCAGTTGTTTCAATGTTTTGTGCGTATCAGTTTTGTGCGGTCAGTTTTTCGCTTTCATAATTATTAACAAGCGTGAAGAAACGCAAAAAATTGTAAGGATAAATCGCGTGTGCACATCCATCTCCTTCTCTCTATAGAAAATGTTAGAGTGAGAAAGGTCTGATGTGACAGTGAGGTTGAATACCGGCGTACCACACCGAGACATAACCTCTCTACATTATTTATTTGTTGACATGTGACATCAAACTTTTCTCACATGAACGTTCTCTGCGAAAAGATAGAGATAGAGTTAGAGATGTACACATGCGATTTATCCTCAGAATTGGTTGCATTTCTTCGAGCTCGTCACTTATTAACCAATTACTGCGACAGATTTCAGATGAAAAATGGAAGAAGTGAAAACGTGGCTAGAAGACCACCAACTTGGCGAGCTTGTCCAGTTATTTGAATATAAGTATCAAGAATGATTTGTTTAAAAGTTATTTTGTGGATAGACTTCTTTTGAAGTTATTTTTGTTTTTTGTGTTTAATCTCTTTTCCAGTGGTGTAGTCCTAAAAGAAAAAGTGGCCACTATTTTACATTTTTATTTCAGAATTCATTTTGTTTGTTTAAAAATTCTTTTATTTGGGAAAATGTAATTATTTTGTTGAAAATGCAACTGCGTTGTTAAAAAAGTAATCTTTTTATCAAAAATTCAACTATTTTGTTAACAAGTTATTTTTTTAGTTAAAGTTGTTCGTCTCTTTGGTTGAAAAGTTAACTATATTCATGGAAATTCGTTTCATGTTTGGTTGAAAATAAACTTTTTTCAACTGATAATAAAACTATTCCATTTTTGATTGAAAATTTATCTTTTTCAGTTAAAAATTTAACTATTTGGTTAAAACTTTATTTTTCTTAGTTCAGAGTTCAACTTTTTGGTTGAAAATTCATGTATTTTGTTCAAAATTCGTCTTTCTTGCTAGAATTTTAATCTTCTTGGTGGAAAATGTATCTTTTTTGGTTGAAAAAGAAATTGTTTAGTTGAAATATTAACTGCTACATGCTTCGTTGAAAATTCATCTCTTTTGGTTGAAAAGTCCATTATTTGACTTAATCATGAACTGTTTTGACAAAAAAATAAATTTTTTTATTTGAAAAGTCAACTATTTGCTTTTAAATTAACTTTTATGTTCAAAATTCTACTGTTTTGTAGAGAATTCATCTTTTTAGCTTAAAAATTCAACAGTTTGGTAGACAGTTGAACTATTTGGTTGAAAATTAAACTTTTTGGTTTAAAAATCATATTTTTGGGTTGAAATTGTGAATGTTTGTAGATAATTTGTCTTTTTGACGTTCAAATTGGAAAAAAAATTTGGAAATTCATGTTTTTTGTTAGAAAATTAATCCTATTTGTTCAAGATACAAGCTTTTGGTTAAAAATTCAACCATTTGGTAGAAAATTTGGTTAAAAAGTCATCTTTTTGGGTACAAAATTATTCATGTGTGTTGAAAGCTCAACTTTTTCGTTGAGAATTCTACTATCTTCTTGAAAATTCATCTTTCTTCATTAAAAATTATCTTTTATGTTAAAAATCCATTTTTTCCCATTTCAAGTCCACTGTTTACTAAATCTTTGTTTGCTGAAAATTCAACTATTTTTTAAGAAATTTAACTATTTTGTAAAAAATCTAATTATTTTTAAAACATTCAACTATTTCGTTGAAGTCATCATTCTCGTTCAAAAATTCATCTTTCATGGTAGAAAAGTTATCCTTCTTGGTTGAAAATTCATCTTTATTGATTGAAAAGTAACTGTTTTGTTGAAAATTCAACTGTTTTGGAAATAATTCGTCTTTTTGGCTTGAAAATTGTACTATTTGGTTGAATCTTTGCCTATTTTTGAGAATACACGTCTGTTTTACTGGAAAGTTCATCTATTTTATTGTTAATGAAATCGTTCGGTTTAAAATTATTAATATTTTTTTCGAAAATACGTCTTTTTGGGTTCAAAATTCATCTCTTTGAGTAAAAAATCTTGTCTGGTTAAAAATTTAACTATTTTTTTGAAAATGCAATATATATTTCAGTTTGGAATTTTACGAATTTGAAGTGTTTGTTTAGTGTCGTATAGTTCAGTGTCGTTCTATCCATGTTTTCCTTGTACAGGAGCTGATGACAATACCTATATTACTTTCAAGCATTGGCTGTAAAGATATAAGTTTTCTTTGCTATTTTTTACATCAATTTCTCGAAGCTTTTCTTGTAATTGTCACGTATAAGTTGTACAGTACCTACAGTTAACAATTAACTAAAACTTTCTGTTATTTACAGTGAAATAAAATAAAATTAAATAAGACTGCTACAATATATATAGATCTATAACTATATATACATTATATATTTTCATTTGTGTGTTGTGTATAACGTAAAATTGCAATGTCATAATTTTAATAATAATTTATATTGTATTATTTACCAGAAAAATATTTTGGATATAAAAAGTATTCAAATCTTACTATAGTCTAAGATTAACTGTACCTTATTATCTTATAGATAAGAATATATATTCTTAATGTGAGGGGGCCTCCATTGTACATTAAGAATATATTGACGCCTATTTAAGTTGCAAATATTCTTAAACTTAGTGGGAAATTCTTACAATTAGACAAGAATATATATTCTTAAGGGAAGAGGGCCTTCATCGTACATTAAGAATATATCCTTGGCGCCTATTTAAGTTGCAAGTATTCTTAAACTTAGTGGGAAATTATTAAAATTAGAATATCGTTTTTTCGATAGCAGTTTTCTTATGAGAAATGATGTAAAGAACTATAAAAGAAGAAGAAAAATATCATTCTAAGGCCTAGTTTTTGAAATTTAAGTGCAGATTCTTATCAGTGACACATATTTGATCTTTTAGAATGTCATGTTCAATCATTCGAGGCCGATAATGTATAAGGAGTATAAACAAACATATAAATTTAGATCACCCCATAGAGGGTGGTTTCTTTCACTTTGAAGAGTATTATTCTAAATCAAATTAGGGTAGAATTATTTCCGGGGATGCCTACCATAATTTTATTGTCACAATTATTAGATACTCATTTGTAATTTTTACATAAAAAATAATAATTAACACTTTTTATCGTTGAACGGCCTTGGACCACGGATTAGATTTTTTTTCTCCATATTTATAAAAAATTGCAGAATTATTTTTACACCAAATAAAAGAAAATAAGGACGAGACAGCGCCGAAAAAAAAGACTTTTTTTTGCCACCCACTCTTAAAGAATTTCTCTTCTTCCCTGTTTTCAAGAAACTGTCACTTTTTCTCTTTTTTTTCACTTAGATGTGAACTGAATTTTTATTACTATACCAATAAGCCATTAATTACTCTTTCGGGGTAGGCATGACTCACTCGGTGAGAAAGGGAATAATGTGAGAAAGGTGGTATAGATTTTTTAGATTGATCTAGATTTCTAGTGTTATTTATTTAAATTACACGTTCGTTCCGCAACACTGCTCCGACCCAGGTTGCTGATCAATCTCTCTAGGGATCACCCCAAGTGAAGAGCCTCAGAAAGTCATCATGTGAGGTTAATATATAGAACCCAATAAGAAAATTATTTCTTTTTAATTGAAAAGTCTAACTGAAAAATCTTAGTTGAATTCAAGAGTTTCTGTTATTGATTTTAAATAAAAATATTTTCTGATGGAAATAACAACTGTTATATTTGTCGTAGTTGAAAACTAACCTTCTTTAATTAAAAATTCAAACTCTTGGTTGAATTTCTTCGTTGAAAATTGAGTTTTTTAAATTGAAAATTGAACAGTTTGTTTGAAAATGTATGTACTTTGTCGTAAATTCGTCTTTTTTGGTAGGCAATCAATCACCTTAATTCAAAATTCAACTATTTGGTTGAAAGTTGAACTACTTTTTTGAAAATTTATTTTTTAAGTTTCATAATTTCAGTTGAAAAATCAACTATTTTGTTGAAAATCGAATTAATTTGTTGAAAATTTAACTATTTTGTTGAACAATCGTCACTTAGAATTGAAATTGAACTGTATTCAAAAAAATTCATCTTCTTTTTGTTTGGAATTCATTCCTTTTTTAAATACCAATGTACTATAGGCCGTTTCAATTTTTTGAAGTTTTTATTAAAATATCGCCTACATGTTTCGACTCGGATCCTAGTACTTTTTAAGACGCAGTTCTGCAGAGGATGCAATATATCCCAAAAACTTGAAAATTGAATGATTCAACCATTTGGTTGAAAATTCAACTATTTTGTTGCAAATTCGTAACTTTTTAATCTTTTCAATGAATAAATGAAAAGAATTACTTGGAAGGGGGTGTTGATGTTCGTATCTGTGACGTCAGATTGTGGGGTTCAGCTTTTTGTGATGATCTGGGACGAAACAGGGGATGAGTCGAAAAAGTGTTCAAAATATCGTGATGTATTTCTGAACGGCCCCATACATAAGTTTCATTTTTTATTAACCGATAATTTTTTATTCAATCATACTGAACGATTCGTGCAACAGATGGAGCCTGTTGTCGCAAAAGATCATCTGTCTTGGAATTTCCGGAGGTGGTTGGCCGCGGGCAGGGAAAGCTCCATTTTGAAGGCTTACTGCCATATTGCTGGTTAGTTGTTTGCTGTTGTCGCTTCTTTCTTTCGTATGTCACGCAGGGACGCAGAATTATCTTTCTTTTTCGAGCGAAGAGTGAGAGAATGAAATAGTGATATGAGAAGGGGAAAAACTCAATATGGACATTCTTCTTCGATTTATGAGGCAACCAAAAGGTCGGAGTATAAAAATGCATTGCTTAGTCCTTCACATGCATCACTCGAAAAATATCAAGTCGACTCGAAACGTAATTTACGACAAAAGCAATTAACATTTTTACAAAACACTCAAGAGATATTGCAGTGCAAAATATAGATATAAATACAGCTAACATTTATTTAGATCCAAATTCGTATTCATAAAAGGGCTATGGTCAACACAGAGGGGGGATCTGGGCCCTGAGGCAATTTCAATTTCAGTATCAGCAACGTTTTTTTTCCAAAATCATTTTTCTCGGAAACTACTAAACACATTTCGTTGCTCTTTTTTTTAATGAAAGATATTTTCAAACACTCTCCAAATATGTATATATCACTGTATGAAAGTATTTCAAAAGCCGAAAAAATTAGGACATTTGAAAATCCATGTTTTAATTAAAATTACATAACTTATGTTCAGAACTACTTATTTCTGAGATTCCAGGTTATGTAGATTCACTTTAATGCAGTACCCCTACATCTTGCTGATACTGAAATTGAAATTTCCTCAGGGCCCAGAACCCTCCTCTTTTTTGACTAAAGCCCTTCACATTTATGAGAGTAATTGAAGAGAAGCGGGCATGCTTTAAAAACACATTAATTTTAGCAACACTAAACGTCAGAATTTAGCACTCTGATTCGTATTTACCGTTTAGTGATCGTAAAATTTAGTAGCCCGGAGCCATATAGTTGTTTATGCAAT
>CAKNXH010061852.1:64206-155110 GCA_932178445.1 Andricus quercusramuli | reverse complement strand
AAGTTATCTTTGCAGAAAATAAAATCAAATTTAAAATATTTCAATAATCGTACGTAATATAAAATCAATATCCACTTCTTCCTTATAGAAAATACTTTTACTGTGATTGGAACAATAAAATATCTCATCTGAGTTCCTGAAAATGGCAGCTCTTTGAAATTTTTTAATATGAGTAGAACATCCCTTTTTCTCAATAAAGAAATAGAAAGTAAAAATATGAATTCCGTTTTTGTTTATAAACCCATAGAGAATTTATCCTTGGAAAATTTAACGCTTCCGAAGCTCGTAATTACTCATGTCGAAAAATGTAATGGCAGTCTGGTGTCAGATCTGGACCAGGTCTGGTTTTATCTAAACTATCTAGTCTGGAAGATCTGATTTGGCCCAGGTCTGGCGCTAGTCTTGCTGTAGATCGTTTAGTCCGGAAGGTCTGGTCTAGCCCAGGATTGGCGCTGCTCAGCCATCCAATAACAATAAAAGGAAGAGAAAAAATTCTATGTTCTGTCTGAAGGTCTGGTCTGGCCGACGACTGGAGCTGATCAGTTATCTAACACCAAAAAAAGTTAGAAGTTCGATCAGAAAATTTTTGTGCGACATATTTCGAAAAAGTTATAGGGTGTCTAAAATGATCGAAAATAAGAAATTAACATTATCAAAACAAGACTTTCTTTACATCATCTTGACAGGCTGGTTTGGTCCAGGTTTGGCGCTGATCTGCTAAATACACTTACGGTGGAAAATTATTTTCTTACAACTCATTAAAAATTAAAGGGAGTCCTGCTCGCAACTGACCGGTCTCTAACTTGTGGCTTACACGACCCTAACTAGCGGCTGACCAGACGGTCGGGCCTGGCGCTAGCAAAAAGAAAATGTTATACTTGTGGCCAGGCTCAGGCCAGACCATTTGGTCAGTATCAAGGCTGGGAACCTATCGATTTTCAAACAAGAGTATAGCTAGCTAATGTTATAGATAGGATACAACAGTTTATTATGTGGCTAATAATTATACATTGTAGTAATTACGAGCGACAATAACTAAATCCCAAAGGGTCAGCATTTGAACAAAAATAGGATCAAAGCATTAAACAATAGAAAAACAATTGACATCTACGTAGAAAGATATATGAATGTAGTTATAATATAGTAGTTCACTGATCTCATCTTAGCCCGTGTGGAAAAATTTCGTGGCAGTCTTGAATCATGCTAAAGCCAGTACAGTTTTTCTCAAACCTGTCTATTCACGCAATACTAGCCTGGCGCTACACTGGTGCTGTCTATTTTTGCTACGTGTTTATTTCAAGCCTTTCTGCTGTCTAGTTCGAGTCTTGGCGCTTTCTAGGAGTTCGTTACGAATTTGATTTATTCAGATTTTAGACTTGACAAAATTACAGAAGTGAATTCCGAAAATAATTATTTTGGAATGAACAATTAAGGAAATTACATTCCATAATTGCATGAATCCTTAAGTTATAATTAAATATACAATATTAATTATTTAAGATAATGAACAATAATTAGAGAAGGTGATTGAAATTTAAACGAACTGTATTCTTGACAACGGTTTTTTAAAATGAATGTTTAAAAATATTTCCTCTTTATTGAATTATATATTAAATTCATGATAATTATGATATGTATAGTGCTACGTATTATATTTATGATATTCCAGAAAATCAAATTTGAACATAAATGATTTATTCAATTTATTTTAATTATTTAAAGATTGCATCATTGTTAACTTAGCCTGAAGTATTAATTTACAGCAACATAATATGAAGTTACACATCAAAAGTTCGACACCCGGCGTATGTACAAGATTTGCGGAAACGCATTTTTTGGGTACAGAAACTTTTTTTATATTTTTGATTAACTGCAAAATCTATATATTAGACTTTTATGTAATGAAAAACAATTTTATTAATTAATTGTTAATTATTTTGTCTCAAAATAGATGATCTGTCTAGAAACTATTAGTTATTTTATTGTCTTAATGG
Source organism: Andricus quercusramuli (assembly GCA_932178445.1). NCBI lineage: Eukaryota > Metazoa > Arthropoda > Insecta > Hymenoptera > Cynipidae > Andricus > Andricus quercusramuli. The sequence continues at coordinate 153,116 of CAKNXH010061852.1, read as the reverse complement.
TTAGAAATAGTATTGAAAACATAAAAACAATGAAATATTGTGAATAAACACACACAAGATGAAGAAGAAATTGAATAAGCAAAGTTTTGATGAGAATGTGCCCACTTATCAGGCAGATTATTTCACTGTTAACGTTATTTTTTACGAATAAAACAAAAAGTACCGTAAATAAAAATTTTAAATTTCGAAAAAAAAATGATCACACAAATTTTTAAAATGCTCTAACCTTTTGAAATTTCGTCAAAAATAGCTGGCTGACGAACTTGTCCTTTTTTTTCACACTCTTATGAAGTGTGCCGAAGGGCAATCCAATCGAATAATTTCTTCAAATGTTATCGTGTTTACAGAGTACAACGAGAACGACAGATAGACACCGACGTAAAAACTATTTTTCCTGACTCAGGGGGCCTCAAAACGTCGATATTTGACGAAATCTGCGAAAGTCATTTTTCACATAAAACCAATACCTTCTCATTATGATGAGAATGTAAAAAAGTCGAAAACAGAAAAACGTTGCTTTTTGAAATCCTTGCAAGATTATCATAACTTTTTGAATTCTCTCAAACAATCGAAAATTTTAATTTTAATCGCACGAAAAGTAATGAAAAATGAAAAATTCTATTTTGCATTCAAAATATGCAGGACATGAAAAAAGATGAATCGACAAAAATTGTGAACCCAAAACAGATCTACAAATTGGTTATTCATCACTTTATGATAGGACGCGTAGTTTTTGTTCTACTCATAAAAAACAATATTAAAAATTAAAATTAAAATTGTTAGACAAACGGCACAAGCTACGAAAAAAAATAAACAAAAGTTGTTCACTCAAGAAAGAGCTACAATTTTTTATTATTCATTTCTTCATAGGATACTTTTTTTTGTTTTAATCGTAAAAAATAACATTAACAATAAAAAAATTATATTTTCGGAAAAACAACATAAGGTACGAAAAAAATTAACAAACAAATGCTGTTCACTTATTACTAATTTTTTTGAAAATGAAACAAATTAAGGTTTGGTTAAAACGAAACAAAGTACAATAAAATGTTAATTAACATAACTGTTTTTATAGGATGCGCACTGTTTTTATTTATAAAAGCAAGACAATGACAATATATATATATATATATGTTTCAATATCAATGCATATTATAAATTGTAATAATATAAATGTATTGAAATGACACATGTTTTAGGGCAGCTGAGAATTAAAATTAGTGCAAAATAAGGAACGAATAATAATGTAATCATGAAAAATAAAATTTGTGCATTATTTTTCAATATCTGAATGAGCAGTTCCAGGCCAGGAAACTGAAATAAATATAATATTTATTTAATATAATGGAGTTGAACTTAATGTATGTAGAAAAGTTCGCACCTTGAACAAAGTCGAGTACGAAACACGAGATGCGTGATGAGAATGTGTTCGTTAACGCCGAAGTTGCTTTAATAAAAGAGAATTCACGATCACCAAATTACAGTTGTCGATGCTTTGACCTTCAATTTTAAAAGCTCTGTGCACAAACGTGGAGAAAGTATAAAGACCGTGTATGTAGCGCGAGTTAAATACGTTATCGAACAAAAAGCGCGAGATCCAACAGACGCGCACCCTAGGCGAGCTCAAGCCTGCGAGCCGCACATCCAAATAATTATAAAGTTCATTATATCTTAAAATAATGTAGTTTTTCACGTTATTGAAGTCTCTTCAATTTTAAGAGACTTCTTATAATGTACATGTTTTTTGACTTACAAATAGATTGGAATTTCCCATTTTGACTTGAGTTTTTGTTTTACAATCTTATGATTTTTTGGAAGGATCTTCCGTTCTTCAAAAGTGTTTGGTTAATTAAATCGTTGAACTCAGGTTACCTTTGAAAAAGGCACGCAGTAGTTGCTGAAACGCAAAGATGTTGTCTAAAAATAAATATGAGTTGAACGATGACTGTTTGTTTTTATTTTGATGTGACCGTAAGAGGAGACGAATTACTTCTTCAATAAATGTATGTTCTGTAATTGCGAACTGTTTCCCTATTTTACAACACTTTGATCTAATTTTTGATCAAAATTTGACACCTTGGGATTTAGTATGAAGTAAAAATATCCTGGATTCAGGAGGAAATCCTGCTTGCACACATTTATGGGACATACAAAATCTTCAGCCGATAATCCCAGATTCGATCACGAAGCGTGACATTTAGCGTCGTGTCATGGAAGAAAAGAATCGATGGTGCAATACAATCGTTGGGCTTATTCAAATATGCCAAGGAAGTCCTAACACGATCTGACATTTGAAAAAATTTAACTCTTGGCAAATCGATCTCACCACTTAGTAACTTTAGGATAATACTTTCTCAGAAAGTGATAAACTGAAAGTGTTTCAATTACAACAACAAACCTTTAAACTATTTCTAAATGAAAGTGAAATATTACGTTTAATATTACAACCATAGTAATCAAAAGATGCAGATAGTTCAACATAAGTTACAGTTTTCTTCAAAATTATTTATTTTTGATCCAATTTTACTTTGAAAAATGGTTTAAGGGCGTTGAAACCACGACTCGACGTCAAACTTTAATTGCCTCATTTTACTTCATAAACAGTGGAATAAAATCATTATCAGATAATTGGGGCATATTCCTATTTTAAATAAAATCTGTATTCGAAGTGAAAAATTGGCTGCTTCCAATAGATTTTGTGTAAAACGTTTTTTTTTTATTCTAAGTCGAGCATTAAAAAAAAAACGTTTTACCCTAATCATCTGAAAAAGTTGTTATTCCAGTATTTATGGAGTGAAATGAGGCAATTCAGTTTTGAAGTTGGGTCCTGCATCCACCGACCTCACTAGGAGAGACATATTTTTTAGTATATTAGCTAACAATGATCGAATGTTCTCTACGAAGTTATTTGTCTTATTTATCTGAGACGTTACCGTTAAACAATGTCAAATAACATATAACTGATTTCCGAAGATTGACCGTATATAAAAGCAATATTCAACTGAAATCAAATTAAGTTTGCTAAAACTCAAAGTAAGGGCAACGGAATAATTTTTATTCAAATGAAATCAACTAAATGCATAGATTGTTCAAGTTAATTTAAGCAAGAATTCTAGAGAATTCTAAACTATTCATCTGAATTCAAAGACAATCAACATAATTCATCTGGATTTAAAAAAATCCAATGAAATTCTACTGAATTCTGAATAACTACAGCCATTCGTCAAACAGGGGCCCAAATATTGTTTTTAGCCAAAATGCAACTGAATAGGCAAAGAGGGCATATTACATGTTCTCTACTAAATTACCTAATAACAAGTATATTAATAATGTCTAATTAACATTAAAGTTGATCGCAAAATATGATGAATATCGAATTTTATCGAATTATCATCGTTGCTAATCGAATAAATCATGAGCTGTTATCTCATTGTCAAAAACGGATCTAAGTATTATAAATTATGAATAAAATATTTAAAAATGTCACTAATAAAAAGGCTGAGGATGATGTTAACATTTTTTTATATTATTTGAATTTCCCTGCAGATGTCTAAAATCAAACAGAATAAGCATTATGGAAAAAGGATCTTAGCAAAAATATTAGTTAGGCCCCTTTCACTCTGTGAGGAATGTTTCTGTTAATTCTTAGTGAACATTAAATTTCAAACTCAGTAAAAACGAGATATGTATAATAGTGTATGGGCCTGATTTTAAATTATCCTCATAGAGTTATTAAATCATATTTATGTTTGTTCACATTTTTATATTTTTCCCAAAATTGATATTTTAGTGGTGATGTCCCTGTTCAACGAGCAGCTTCAATTCAATTCAATTAATTTAAAATCGTTTATATGGATTCCACGTAACTCAGTCAGATGGCTTCAAAGAAATTCAGCGGAATCGTAATTACAAGAAGGATGATTCAGTTGAAGAAATTTTGATACGATTCAACTGATCTTCACTAAATTCATTGAAATACTACTCAATTCGAGGACAGTGAAATTAAAAAAATGGCCGGTATAACTCAATAGATTTCAAATAAATTCCAAAAAACTCAAATACAAGGTAATTCAACGCAGATAAACTGCGTTCAACTGAACTGAAGAAATATCAAAACAGAGCAAATGAATTTAAAAGGATCCAAGTTTTGATGAATTAACCTCAGGGAATCAGACTGAATTTAAGAAAAGGTAATTCAACTCAATTAGTAAAATCAAATGAACTCCATAAAATTCGTCTGAAGTAGGGTAATTTCGAGTAAATTCAGTCTAATTTAAAGGATTTCATATGAGATTAACTAATTTATGATTTTTTCACGAATTTCAGACAAATTAAAGAAATTCAACTTAATTGAAAGACATAGACTGAATTCAAACAAATTGAAGACAATTCAAATGAAACTAACTGAATTTAGGTGTCAACAGAATTTAAATTTATTACAGGTAATTTATCCCAATTCGAGGAAATATAATTGCTCTGTTTTTATTTGTTTCAGTGACCATTTTTGAACCTATTTTGGTTCAATCTTTCAAAAAAGACAACAAGAATCTTTTTTAAGGTGACCATGGCAATCCGTTGAGATTCCCCCGGATATGTCCTCTTTTTGCGGCACACGACTTTATCCTTTTGTCTGGGTTTTTGTCCGGGTTCCTGGAAATAGGATTTTTTATATCTTTCAATTGAAAATATATTGAGTCTTTTTCTTTGTATTACAGGAAATTACAGTGATGGAGTAACATTTCAGTCCTACTTTGTCCTCTTTTTTAGGCCTGGTTGTCCTACATTCCAAAAATCAGCTCAGCTCACCCTACAAAATGGTAATAAATTTATGTGAATTATGAGCTATTATCTGAATTACATTTTTCAGTATAATTTTAACGCTTCAAACTAAAATCGCTCTAAATTCAGTTGCTAGATATAGCGTCCTTTATGGAAATATTCGATTATCATAAAGTATTTTTTATTACACCATTAAGCTTAAGTATTAAGTGTTAAATAAACTTTAATAGAATTACATAATTTTTTTTCAATTTCGACTTTTGTAAGTAATATGTAAGGTCAAATTTAATACATATAAACCGAAAGAAATTCAATTCCTGATATACAGCATGTAATGAAGTAAAAGGAAAGTTGAAATTCAATTATGTACTTTTGAAAACACGCCTTAAAAAGTGTTTCTGATGAGGTAAACATGAAAATACTTAAGAACTTTTATTAATTTTGAATGTCGCCTTTTACTTAGCAGCTATATGAATATAAATCGAACCTGTTGTTTGATAGGTTACGTTCACTATGTTGCTCACATAGACTACATGACGTAATTCAATCTCCTGGATACAGGTTGAACAGGGGCATCCAGCGCTCATCCGTAATTCCTACCTTCAGTTCATTCGAGTTGCAAGGTTCCTGACGGTACGCCTTTGCTTGCAAGTATAGCAGAGAAAATTGGTATAATCGAAACTAATTTCCTCGCTGGCTCATTCAAAAACGTATCTACTATAAATTGCTCCCAATTTCCTTCACTTCGTTTTTTTAAGGAAAGAAAAGAAACGTTTCGAAAATTCGAATTGCTTGAAAAAAAATGATAATGGAAATGATAATGTACATTTGAACGTTGATAGAGTTCTATAGATCTATGCGAAAAAAATTGGAAAAAGTGAATATTTTTCAAGGAAAATATCGTCAAAATTCGTCCTCTGTCATAACCATGTAAGATTTTATTTTAATTGTCTTTTGAGGATCTAATTAACATAAAATATATCAGTGAAACACCTGAAACATGTTTAGAGACAAATAGGAGGCTTAAGATACGGAGAACTAATAGCGCTATTCGAATCATCTAAAAAAATTCACAATATCTCTTTGTCTCGCCATTTTTTTATTCGACTTATTTAGTGACGTAGTGAAGATAAACAATTAGATGGCATATAATTCATATTTATACCAGGTATCTAACAAATTGGGTGGAGCAAAAATTGTCCAATACGTGGATTTTTTGTATTTTTTCCACAGAATCGAATCACGCTATTATCTTTTCTGTATCTCACATTTTCAAACAAATTGTTCAAATACAGATTGTTTGAACAATTTAAAAATTCAATTTTTTGTTTCCGTAATGTGCAGTGGAATTCTAGAGATTGCTCAAGACAATAAAAAGTCTTTTGAAAATAGTGGCGCTTACATAGCTATGCCGTAACACCTTTTATTTATTAAAATGTTCTCTTACTTCAATTCTGTAAGATTAGATTCTAAAATTCAGATTAGCGATGCGAAAAAATTATATACAGTTTAAACATAGTAGACTAAATTATGTGTATTTTTGATTTGTTTTATACAAAAAATGTATGAAATGAATGAAAATTATAAATATATATAATATTTCCGACTACATGTAATTTTTCCGTCCGGGTAAATTCAGTCAATTTTTTCAGAATTTGAGTTCATCTCTGAATCAGGTTAGAAAAATGTTAAGGTGTGAAGAAATGCTCAACATTCTTTTTGACTGTAAAGCTATTCTCTCATCGAAATCATGATACACATTTTTATATTCACTACTTGTAGAAATCAGCAAAATACTTGATTCACTACAAATAAACTGAAAAGTTGTCTTTTATATGCTTATTCAATTCCTCTATAGAAATTTAATTAATTTCAATACAATCATATGAAATTATTCTTTTTGACTCTTCTCACAGAAGCTCATGAATTTTAAATCATGTTCTAATGGGAACCATAATAAGTCGACGGCACTACCTTACCCACATTTTTTTACTTCATTCACTTCTCCAAAAACAGGTTTCTCGCATTTAAATTTAATTCCTGTCTCAATATCTGTGTTAAAAATGTTTGGGGTTTTATCTAACTTTTACAATATAAATTTATAATAAAAATACAATAACTATATTGTAAAAGTGACAGAGTATTGTAAATATTGTAAATATCAAATTTGACTGTCTATTAATAATACTGACTGTATATTTAGTGAGACTAGAATTGTAAATTGCTATCCCAGAGCATAGAGGACATGGAAAAAAATTTCTTGGGGCGTACGAGCGAATCTAGAATATATTAAATTCAAGAAATCTGTTCACTTAGATGAGGTAGAACGTTTATTTAGTTTAAGTAAGACGTTTAGCTTCTTCATATAAACTCTTCTCGTTGATCAATCATTTTTACTAAGTTGATCAGTTTGAGAATTCATTATTTTCGACAGATTATCTGTTGGGGTAGGTCGAAAATAATTATGGGTTTCGAAATCTCTATAATACGAAAAAGTAGCGCACTCGGATCCTCAAAAAGTATAATTAATTTGGAATCAATAGGCATATACAGCTTGGTTATCCACGCTGAAAAAAATATTTGAAAAATAGCTTGTTTGCAGAGTGTTTAAATATGCTTGAGTTTCTATTTCCTTCGTATACCTGAGGTCAAAATAAGTCTTCCCAATTCTTCACGGATTCAAACAATTATTTTCTAACAGATAATTCCTATTTAATTCACTTTTGTTTCCGGAAAAAATTCTGAACACCTTTGTAAATAGGTGAAGAATTTTCTCTGGTACATGAAAACGTTCCAGTAACTAAAATAAACTATTTTTGGGTCTTGTCGATTTTCTACTGTATTTATATGTTAAAAATCGCAGACATGCTCTGAAACAACTGTAACCCACAAGTTATGTAGATACTTTCATTACATCACTGGAAAGTCACTGTCACTGGAAGGTCTTCCAGTAAAAACCAGTGAAAACCAGTAAAGTTCATTCATTTCAAATTAATTATACTTGTTTAGGCGTAACATTGCTGGCATACTGGGATCTTTTAGACCCCAAGCGAAAAAGGCTTCCCGCAAGGAGCCAATTCATTATTTTGAGTAGCTGAATTTTCCACATACTTTTGGAGAGTTACTTCAAAGAATGTTGTGGGTTGTTCAGTTAAAATTTATGCTGAATATGAAAAGAATATTGTAAAAGTTAAACAATAGCGAAAAGTGACATTTTTCATGAAAAAATTAATAACCATTCATATTATTTTCCATTTATCATTAGTACCATTTTTAAATGTTGAAGGGACTTAAATGACATGGCATGCCTGGGGTCTTTCTGACCCCAGTGTGCCATCGAAGGGTTCAAGAAGAGAAATATCTCCTTCGTATGTAAATATATAAACCTACAGTAGCCAAATTTTCCGCCTGGTATCGAGAAAATGCATATTTCTGGATTTGACATAATGTATTTGGAGGTCAAGTTTGTGGTTTTCCTCGCATTTCTCGATATCTCAATTCAATAACAGTCTACAATTTAAGCACCTGTGAATTATTATTAACCAGATACAAACTCTTTCATATTAGGCTGTTTCTATTAATCACGAAATTTCGGTAAAAATAGCCAATTCAAAAAACTGGAAATTTAAAATTTCGTGATTCATAGAAGATTCAACAATCTAGGCTATTTATATCACGAAATATAGTGAGTAATAGCCGATTCAAGGATCAGGGCTATTCATCACGAAATTTCCGCATAAATAGCCGATTTAACGATCTGGGCTATTCATGTAACGAAATTTCTTGATTAATAGCCGATTTAAGGATCAAGGCTATTCAGTACGGAATTTCCGTATAAATAGCAAGGTCGATTGGCCAGCTTTTCCAGACATCGAAAATGGACGATTCCGCATCGTGCGCGAAGACGATGAGCAAAGTCCCCAATATTATCCGATACACGAGGCCTCACTGGCCATTTGGCCTCTCGTTTCGAAATAATTTATGAATCGATGATTACAGTTCAAAAGTTGAATATTCTAGATTGAATTAATTTACGTGAAAAATTCATAATGTGCAATAAACAGAACACAAAATGTCCATAGGGAAAAATGTAACACAAAAACAATTCATTTTTCACGATAACTTTATTAAAAATTATTGTTATTGTTATTTCTGTCGCCCGCAAAAAGTATTTGAAAGGGTTAGGTGTCTTCCCGCCTTTCAGGAAACATTCGAATAAGGTAGGGGTGTAACTAACATAATGTATGTGAACAGCCCCCCACCCCCATCCGAGAAATTCCTAAGGGGTAGAAGTTTGACCTAAACTATTTCTGTGACCATCCGCAGGGGTGCCTTCTTGCCCTAATATACATTGGAAAGAGGAAGAGGTTTGGACAACATCATTTCTGTGACCAGTCACAGGGAAACGAGGCGATGGAAAGATGTAGCGATCGAACAACATTTTCGTGACGAGTCAAAGGGACGACATCCCCCCACGAGACACTGGAATGGGTGAGCGGTGTGAACTAAACTATCTCTGTCACCAGTCACTGGAGTGCCTTCCCGTCCGAAATTATTACTAAAATAATGTTTTGATGTGTAAATGATATTTAATAAAATTGTAATCTATGAAATTATTTTTTTTCAATATGTTTTAAAAGTGTTATATTTTTCTGTATTCCATATTATACAGGGATATATAGCATATACATTGTAACAGATAGATTATTCAAAATTTCATTATTAATAGTCGATTCAACGATCTTGGCTATTAATCATGAAGTTTCGTAATTAATAGAAACTGCTTTAATATTAAAATTGGCGTTCATTTTGAGTGGTAGAAACTCTTCAAAATGTTCAAAGTAAACCCCAACTGTCAATGCTCTTGATTGGATTGCCGCTATTTTATTTCAATGGTCTCATGATGCGCTGGTGCTACTCCGATAATTCATTCGTACAGCTAGCTGCTCTTATATCTCTATGTGTCGACCATATGATATCTCATGTATAGGGAAAATGGCTAACTAAGTCCAAAGATATTCACATTGGCTGATCCAGGGATCTTCCTAAATTCCTTCGTTTGTTTCCAGCTATGACGTTGATCTATTATAAGAAAGCAGAAGAAAACTAGACATTCAATTTTCGCTCTCTTGATCAGTGTAAAAACTGAAAAACAATTAATTGATTTTAATTTTCGTATTGCTCAATATGAACCAATTATGGTTCAAATTTATTTCAATTAATTTTGATGCCGCTTCTTTGTTGAAAATGAAACTATATTGCTTTCTGTGGAGTAACTTAGGTTCCAAAGCTCAGCTTTTTTCCGTTCGTCTGACATAGAACTTCGGCCGGTAGGGTTCAATTCTCGGTGCCTGCGAACTTCAATTTTTGAAAAAAAGACTGTATGTTTTACAACACTTGCATGGCAATATTGCAATGTCAGCATTTGAAAACTACAATATCATGTATTGTATCTGGCCATCCTTTTTTTATCACTTCCTCATTTATGTTTCCGGTGCAACAACTCAGCTCGACGTTAGAATATTTCATTTCAACTCAAATTTTATATAAATTTTATAATATTTTAGTTCGTAAGACCCTTATTTGTAAATATTTTATTACTATTCAGTTCTCAAATCGTGAGTTTGAATGGTTTTCATTGTGAATCCTGCAATCGACTTCAGAGCGTCATCAAAATAAGTAGTAAAGCCAGTCATAGCCAGACAAAGGATATTGAGAATAAAGAGTAGGCAGACTTCAAGTAAATACTGACACTATTTTTATTCTCTTTCACTATAATAGTATGCTATTTGATACTCGTGGGAAAATGGTAAAAGTGTTTTTTGTCACATAAATTCAGACCTTAAGTTCGAAAGTTTGATCGAAACTTTTTCAAAACTTGAATAAAATGTTAAAAGATTTTAGATAATGCAGTTGTTTTTTTTTCAATTATGGTGGAGGAATATTTGATTATAGGACGTGGCTACGTGAATCGAAATTTCGGTACGAATAGCCGGATGTTTTTGGTAAGAATAGCAGGACCTGGAAAAGGTACTATTCGTACCGAAATTTCGTTACGAATTGCCGATTTTTTTAATGTAAATATATACAATGCCTTTATATGATATTCAAATGAAGATGAATTCATTTAATTAGCTGTAGATTGTTGTTTCCAATAGTGTCTGTAGGAGTCTCAAGTTAGCAAGATTAATCGATAATGCCTATAACGTTCAAAGTCACTTGCACCAAGTCACTTAACAACCTGTCTACCTTTAACGAAAGCCATTACGCTTTTCTGCTTGAAGTGCTTAATTCTTCCTTTTACTTTCGTCTGTGAAAAAGATTCTTCGTTTTATTGACTATATACCAAAGGACGAGGTCAAAACAGAATAGAAGACATTATTTCTGTAGTTATAAGCTTTCTCAGAATCATCTTCACGGATGATGATATATTTGTAAAAAAGTGTAATATTTTTTTCACTGTTTTGGATAAATAATAGCATGCATATATCGAAATAACTAAAAAAGTGGTGTCTGAAAGAAGTATATAAATTACTTTCACAAGATTTATGAATGTAATAAAATTACAACATTCGTCAGTGATTGTAAATTCGATCCTTCAATAGTACTATGAATAAAATATTTGTAAACAAAAACTTCAAATTAAACAATTTCAAATTAGAAGCTTCAAAAATCCAAAGTTTTGAATTCGAAATGATTTCAGACTTAAAAAATGAACAATCTAAGAAAATTGAAGATAAAAATTGAAAGATTTTCATAATTAATTGAATAAGATAATTGATTATTAATAAAAATAATTGTGACTAAATTTTTACTATGACAAATAGTAAAAATGAATTAATTCTCAGCAAGAAGTCACTAAACTCCAGTAATTTTTCAATCAAAATCATTCAAATGTGACCAATTGTGATGGCTAGAACCCGACCATATATTTGACTAAATATCAATAATATCTGACAGATTGCTAGTCAAATTGAACTAATGAAGATTCAAAAACATATTTCAAAGTTTGCAGGACAACAAATTATTACTGTTGGAAATGATTGTTTCAAATCTTTAAAAAATTCAGAATAATTATTTTTAGATTCAGAAGAAGCAAGGATTTCACTACATGTTTTTTGCTTTTACATGGATAATGTAACTACATTTGAGTCTTGATAACATAACTATTCATTTTAAAAGACAAAGAAGATCTTAGAAGGAAAAGTGCAATACATCTTGAATGCAATTGCCCACCTATTCTCATAGTCATACCAATTGAAATACTCAATTACACATTTTGTTCAAAAAGAAAGAAGACATAGAAACAAGAAAATAAAATAATATAAACTACGATTTATGACCTTAAGTTTTAGGCATTATTTATCAGCCCCCCCCGCCCCCCCCCCTCAAATAATTCAAAACCACATGTTTCACTCAGCACTTCATTTTGAGTCGCAGAGTCATCTTGCACTCAGGATAATCCTTATGTTACAATGTAAGTTAAGGCTCAAGGTCACTAGCACCTTTGAAGCACCCTTCTATCTTCACTCCAGGATGGCGATTATCCTATTCACCTTTCTTATCGGACCTCCAGACCCAAAGAAAGTATCCTAGTTCGAAATGAACATGCTACGTACCTGAAGAGTCTTCGTCGACAATATCCACAAAAGAGGGGACCGTCGAAGAAACGTAGTGGTGGTGGCAATATAAGGCCCAGTGAATGGCGCGCCTCAGCCAGTCCTTAGTAAGCGGTACCTAAGTCTTAAGGTCCGCACCCTTACATTACGCGCTATCACTTTTTTTTCTTCGCGTAGGCGCACGCGCGCGATCGCCTCCTCCCCGGAAGTAATAGTGATACCATCTCCAGAACTTCCGTGCCGCGAAGAGTGACTGGACAGAAAAGACGGCGTCTACGATCAGGATACCGATAATCCCGTGATGCGGGTGAGGGCAAGGAATATGCCGAAGTACTCGCTGGTACTGCTTTTTGCAGTCACGTTCGCCCTTGCCGGTGAGTAAAAAGTGCTATTCATACGATTTCAAGGAATCATCATCAAGGGAAAAACCCTCCCTTACAAATACGCAAAAAGATCAAAATCTTGCTTCTACTGCATTTTTGCCTCTCGACCGGAAAACCCATTCGAAATATCTTTCGGCGACCATGAAGACAGTTGCATAAGAGATTAGAACGTGAAAGCCAAGAATCTGGTTGGTCCCGGATAGAGGATGACGTCACTACCGTGCCCCGGGCACCCGAAGACGGTGGGGACAACTTTCCCTGATCGTCACAAGACGAAAAACAAAATTCAAGGGTTACGAGACTGGTACCCGATACCACACGTCCGCCAACACAAAATATCTGCACATTTTTCGAATTATAAAGAGAAAGTTGATATCTATTCCGTTTTGGTATCGGCAAATTAAAGCTCTTGAATTCGCCCATAGATTACGCCTTGATTTTACCCCTGTTACGTCTGGACTTAGCTCCATAATCGGATTTCTGAACAATTGCAAAGCGTTTTTCATAATTGATCTTTTCTCTTTAAAAATAATTCCTTTCACTGATGAGATTCTTTGAAACCAGCAAGATTGGAAGTTTGTTTGAAGTCCTTATTTACAACGCAGGGTTGCTCTTAAATTTACCAGTGAAATAATCATTAAATTATTTGCTATTGAATTAGCTCTTTAATTAACCCTTGCATTGACCTCTCAGTACAGTCTTGGGATATAGTCCTTAAAAGACAAAAAAATAATAATTTTCTTAATATAAACCTTTTTCATTTCTGAAATAGAATGTGACCTTCAAACCCCATTTTTCAGTTGAGGTCTCAGAATACCCATAGGGGTTCCTTTTTATCAATAATTTTGTTAATGGTGCTAAGGTAATATTTCAGTTTTACCCCATTATTACGCCATAACATTTCATTATGCCTTGTGAACCAAAATCAATTTTGATATTTGAATTTTAGAAAAAAAATATCGTAAACATAAATTTTTACATTCTCATCCTATAATGAGAAGGTATTATTTACCCTCAAAATACCCATCGGGATTCCTTTAATCGATAATTTTGTTAGTGGTGCCAAGGTAGTATTTCAGTCTTACCCCATTATTACGCGATAACATTTCTTTACGCCTCGTGAACCAAGATCAGTTTTGCTGTACATATTTCAGAAAAAAATATCGAATATATAAATTTTTTTATCCAATAGTTTCAAAATTTGGATTCTTTCGGTGTTCCTTCGAAATTGCGACATTTAAAAATTAGAACCCTTGTCTTATAAGATCGGTTACCTCTTAAAAGTACCTCTACTATCCCTAGAATTATCACTCCACTTCAGAATAATTTTCCATTGACATTTAACATTTAATAAATCATTTTCTATTTTATTGTTTTTTCATGTGCTCTGCGAAATATTTCATAAGTGCCTATCTAGCTTTCCTCTAAGAATAAGAAAAGCTGAATTTTTAAATTTACCATCCCTTTTTTAGTTTCCAACTTAAATTGAATCTAAGCCTTGAAAAATCTCCACTATCAACCTTCATGCTCTATTATGTCCATTTTAGTTGTATTGTATTGCATAGCCTCTATAGCCAAATCATCATAGGGGGTCGTTAAAAAATACGTAACGCCTTTAAGGGGGTAGGTCACCTCGAGCGTTTGGCGAATGTTGAACTTACATATAATTACTATAGGAAAACGTTATGTAGGAGGGGGGGGCGTCAGGAAAAGGCGTTACGTATTTTTTGAACGGCTCCTAACACCCTTTATGAATGAAACTTTCCTGATACTAAGGGTTTGAAATATTATCCGAAAACTGCCCCAAAACCACATTAAAAATTGTGAACCAAAAGAAAAAAACAGCTGGTTATCAATTAAACGATTTCAGAGGGAACGGTATTGAGTCGATGGAAGCGACAAGATGACAAGAAGGATAATGTAAAGGACGAATTTTGTAAGGACAAGGATGCTGGTGAATGGTTCCGACTCCAAACTGGAGAAGGAGATAATTGTCGAGATGTTATCCAGTGCACCAGTTCCGGAATCCAGGCTCTGAGGTGTCCCGCTGGACTGTACTTTGACATCGATAAGCAGACCTGTGACTGGAAAGATGCAGTCCACAATTGCAAGTCTACGAACAAAGAACGGAAGGCCAAGCCCATCCTCTTCACTGAAGAGCCCCTTTGTCCAGAAGGTCAACTCGCTTGCGGAAACCAGGATTGTGTAGAGAGAGGTCTCTTCTGTAACGGTGAAAAAGACTGTGCTGATGGATCCGACGAAAACATTTGTGGTAAGTAATCTAATGAAACAATAGATCTTGATTAGAGATCTTGTATCCCGATTTGATCTTGTATCTTGATTTTAATTAGATATAACTCATCATCACTTATGAGATTGAATTTTGTCCCCTTACCTCAGATATGGACAATGACCCAAACAGAGCACCACCCTGCGACCCTGCCGTGTGTGTCTTGCCGGATTGCTTCTGTTCTGAAGATGGTACTACAATCCCTGGTGATTTGCCCTTCAAGGATGTTCCCCAGATGATTACTATCACCTTTGACGATGCCATCAATAACAATAATATTGGCTTATATAAGGAAATTTTCAATGGCAAACGCCGAAACCCTAATGGATGTGATATCAAGGCGACCTTCTTCGTCTCCCACAAGTACACCAACTATTCCGCTGTCCAGGAAATGCACAGAAAGGGACACGAAATTGCAGTCCACTCCATCTCGTAAGAATAATTGCCTTAATGCAACCTACATTTCTAACATTAGTTTAAACACAAAACGCATGAACAAATCCCTGCCCACAAGCACAACACTTTAAGCTTTCTTGGTTCAATTTATTCCGTATTTGTTGAAATTTATTTCAAAGCATGTTGTTGTTGCTACGGACTAATTGTCTTAAGTTTATGTGCATCAGGTCATGGAATTGTATAGATCACCTATAGCCTCCTATAGCCCTATCCCTTCCGATCTATCCAAAATTGATAATACTTAGTAGGCTGCACTAGTAGATAGCGAGAATAATTGGAGACGGTATCAATGGCTTTGACCACGTATTTTCAATCCCAGGAAAAATGGCCACAAGGTGTCAACACGCCGGAAGAGGTAATGGAAGCTAGATTGTGGTGACGGTAGTTGCTGAGTTTCTGAAAATGTTCTTTGTTTTCTGAACACTCGATTTCTAATCACGATTTTTTTGTTTAGACATAACGACGACGAGAGCTTCTGGTCCGACGCAACGGTCGATGACTGGGCTAAGGAAATGGCAGGTATGAGGGTCATCATCGAAAAATACGCCAACTTGACTGACAACAGCGTGGTTGGAGTCCGAGCACCATACCTCAGAGTTGGAGGCAACAACCAATTTACAATGATGGAAGAACAAGCTTTCCTTTATGATTCGACTATCACCTCAGCCCTCAACAATCCTCCTCTATGGCCATACACCATGTACTTCAGAATGCCCCATCGCTGTCACGGAAACCTCCAACACTGTCCAACCAGGTAATTTTTCACAACTGTATTATAGTCCTAAACAAAAATATTGATTTCAGAAAGATTGAAGAAATCTAAACAAATCATGCTTTCCATTTACAGGTCACACGCAGTCTGGGAAATGGTGATGAACGAACTCGACAGGAGAGAGGATCCTCAAAACGACGAGTACCTTCCAGGATGTGCTATGGTCGACTCTTGTAGTAATATCCTTACCGGAGACCAGTTCTACAACTTCCTAAATCACAACTTCGACAGGCATTATGAACAAAATCGTGCCCCACTTGGTCTCTACTTCCACGCAGCCTGGTTGAAGAATAACCCCGAATTCCTCGACGCTTTCCTCTACTGGATCGACGAAGTCTTGGCGAACCACAACGATGTCTATTTCGTAACAATGACCCAAGTCATCCAATGGATCCAAAACCCTCAAACTGTAACAGAATCAAAGAACTTTGAATCCTGGAGGGATAAGTGTGTTGTCGATGGACCACCAGCCTGCTGGGTGCCCCATACTTGCAAACTTACATCTAAGGAAGTTCCCGGGGAAACCATCAATCTTCAAACCTGCATCCGATGCCCCAATAACTACCCATGGATCAATGATCCCACCGGAGACGGCTTCTTCTAAGTCAAATCCTTTAAAATTGAACGAAGCTTTTATACAAGAAGCAAAGCTATTACACAGAAACGAAACATTTATAAAAAAGGAAAACTTAATTCGCGAGGTCGCGCGATGATCAACGCAGCTTTCGCCCTCAGTCGGTTCGTGGACGAAGCCTATATAGCTCTCGTTTAAATTATAAGTCATAGGACGATTGCATCGCGACCTTTCATTAGAAATGTTTACCGGTACTTTCGCGTGGTGAAGAACAGCATCTCGACGTTCCATGCGAAGGTGCAAGAAGAATCTCTTTATTAGGAAAATAGGAGAGAAATGACGGACTTGACAGGTCCGCAAGTGAGACTCGATATGTAATATAGACGCATCCCGTTTCCTTTTTCAAAAGTTGATACCCCACTCCTATCCTTCACCTATCCCTTCCTCTCCTTTCCATCAACCCTTCCTTTCCTCCATCATTCAGCAACCGCCAAATCTTCCCGGGGCGCCCTTACTTTTCTAAGGGTCGACCAAAACTATATAAATATAAATGTGTATGTATATTTTATAAAGTAAGCGACATCAAATGTTCCGAGAAGAAAGCGACAGATCTTTAATAAAAGACTTTTAAAAATTCACGACTCCTTTATCTTCAGATCCCACTCATTTCCGCAAAAATATTAAATTACACTGAATGAATCTTTTCAATAGGCATTTCGTTTATGCTAAATTTTTCAGGCTATCGATTTCTCAGCCTTTCTTGATAGAAATCCTCACTTTCTAGACAAGTCTTGTGGTGAAGACATTAAAGTTATGATCTCTAAAGAGAAAATCATTTAGTTGATTGACGAAATCGGTAGAATTTCGTGATTTAAATGAAATATGCAGTTACCGTATTGTATAATAGTATTCATTTCAGTAGCGATGACAGAATCGTTACTCCATTGTTCCTCGAAGTAATGATTATTAAAGTTGCGGTAAAACGAGAGGCGTTTTGAGGCACAGCATCCGAATATTGGTTTAAACATGAGGAATATGAATGTTCTCGTTTTGCATTCTCTAATGCTCGCATAATAAAGCACTCTAAGGAAACTTCCGGTCGTTAATTCATGGTAGGTCAAACGGGAGAATTCCTCCTTTGTGAGGAGAATTAAGATCAAGGTTAACGAAAGGGGCAGAGGGAGGAGAATATTTAGAGTATTTAGAGTTTCATTATGGAAGGAGAGGATTTGTTGGCAAGGGAAGGAGTGACGGGCTGGGGAACCAGGGAAAACGCGTTTGCATTCTTTCGACTTGTCGTGAGGTCGAGACCGTACGAGGGACGACTCTGGAGACTTTCTTATTTGATACGAATCATCGACATTCGATTCACGCATACATTCGAAGATTGTCTCTGTCTGACCTTTCCTGTTACACGCAACGTGCTCGTGCACGAAGTTGTGTACTCACTGGTACTCGCTGGGTCAGTGACGTATCAAGGCAATTTTTATTAATGAACTCATTAACTATCCAGCATTTTTCATAGAATTTTGAATTTTATATTAACCAGGAATTAGAGTAAACCCATTTAATACATTAGAATTTGAGTTATAAGATGAACGACACATTTTGTGTTGACGGGGTGTCTACTCCAATCCTGGTAAAAATCTCTCTCAATTCCAGGTTTTTTGCCAGGTAACTCTAGCTTTTTCCAATAATTTTTTTTTAATACGCAGGATATTAAGTATTGTACTTTATAAAGCAAACGACCTTGCGCCCCTTCAAAGCATTACATAATACTTAAATAACCCAAATTTATAAACTAGGCGTGAATAGTTAAATTGTAATTAGAATTGAAATTCATAAAAATTACTTTTAAAATATTTTATCAGTCCTTGTAAATATCCAGATTCTTAAAAACGGTATTTTTATTTATATATGTCAAATTAAATAACTATGTTTTTTCGTTTGTGCTTTATAAAAGAAAACATAATTTGGTAATGGTACAAGTTTTTTAGAAATTTAATTGATATGTTTAACCCAGAAATGAATTAGGTGTTCAATTGTTGTCGAGATACTGGTCAACAAAACTAGAATCAAAAACATTTCATCGAGAAAGCTTTGAAAAATGATTACAGGATATTCTTGAATATATTAATAATCACACTTAGCTTAGCACTTGAATACTATACGATCTGTCTGTTAATGGAACAGCAGTTCAAGCTATAAGGCTATAAGGTAGCTAAATGGTTTTATTGGTCGAGAATTCTAGTTGTGTTTTACCTTCACTTATTAGTTGCCAAAACTGAACTTCCTGATTTAAATGATTTTACGCGATGGATTGGAATTTACAAAACTATAAAATTCGATGAAAAATAAAAATAAACATTTTAAATCAGCTTTTCTTGTCGTCTTGTTGCAAATTCTGCCTCTCCTAATTTTTGAGAAACAAAAATTAACTTTTTCCAAAAAGGAATAAGGCTATGATCTTAAATTTCATCTGAAGACTTTCATGGGATACCAGGGAACCATAATGAACCAAAAAATCCTATAGGCAAGCATCTTTTAATTAATGTTGGTACAACCCCATCGTGGTTGCATTTACAAACTACAAATAATTCGTATTCAATTTTATATGACAGTTTTAAAAAATGCACACTAGAAAAAATTTACTGAGCTTGAAAAAAGTTTCATGATATTTCCAGGTGTCAACAGGTATTTAAAAATTCTCTGACGATCCCAGGTTTTCCAGGCGATGAGACACCCCGAATTAAGTTAATATCAATAAGTTAACATAATTTTTAAAAATTATTTTCAAAAAGACAAAACTAGTTTCGAAATTAGACTGAAAATTAGTTTTGCTTAATTTCAAATGATTAGTGAATTAAAACAATTAAGAACGTATGCGATTTCTTCACTGTATTCGATGAAAACTCCATATTCAACATCTTGAAAATGCTACCTGGTTTCGCGAGTTCACGCCGATACTAGCGCACCCAAGACTTCAGATCCCAATATTATTTTACCAGTGATTTTCCACAGCTATATATTTGCTGACAGCGATCTATATTCAAATTAAATGGATTTTTTTTGCAGTTGATGAAAAGTAGTACTCAGTCAGTAAAATGGAGAGTACTGCATATTTACCTTCCATCCAATTATGGTTGGCTTGTTTTCTCGATTTTATGAAGAGTCGTACTGAAGCGTTAAAAGGAGAACGAGAAATTGTTTGATTAACATTTAATTTTTAAGTGAAGGCAGCTAAATTAGCTATTTTCACGAAGAAAACATTTCCCTTTCAAGAGAAGAGTTTCAAGAATTCGCTTTTCAATGTTCCATAACATTTAGTTATTTAATTTAGTTATAAAGAGATATCAGAAAACGTATGAAGTAAAACGCTCAGTGACCGCTAAGACACCAGTGATTGCCAACTGGCAGATTTATATGAGAAAAATTATAAACAAAGCTTAAATAACGTGTGTTAAAACGACAATGTTTAGTAAGTTTCAATTTGGGTAATGCCAATAACATAAAGCATATAAAAGTAGGTTGGTGTGAGCTAAAATTCAATGCTGATCGATCATTTATCATATTCATTATTCTCTTTTCTGTAAGAAAATAAAAAAATGTTAAAATTCTATACATAAATCCACTGGTTGATAGAGACGCATCGCTTATTGCAATGGAAGATATCTTTGAACTGTTTTATTCTTGATAAAATGTTTTAAATATTACTAAATTTAAGAAAAAATAAAGGAAACGTTTGATACTTTTTTCAGTGAGTTAAAATAGTTGATATGAAAGTTTAGTTTTATAAAAAGGGCTTAGAATATTGCAAGAACCCCAATTATTTGAAAAGTTAATAATTTTTTCAATTGCATTAGAATGCAAATTAAACTTGAGAATATGTACCGTCTTGCCTTTTTTATGTCTCTACAAAATACGAATTCTGAAGTTTTCTGTAAACTGATTTTTAATCTGACAACTCAAAACTTGATACAACCTATTGTTTGCAAACTTCAACCAAAGCTTGCAAGAATTTTACTTACACTTCCTCAAATTCAGCTTCACTACAAAAAATATGTTTACAGTTATTATTTTAGAATGGAGGGGACGTCAGCATCGCTGCACCTGATTATGCAAAATCTGCATTCTAAACTGGGTCACCGAGACTAGGTGCCCATTGTTATTGTTCATGCGGTATTAAAATCATACAATCATACTAGCACGATGCGTATTGTCATTTCCCGGGGCTATATACCAGAAGAGAGGGAAATGACACAAAGAAATATAGATTGAGAACTAACATCGACATCAGGATCGACAAATGCCAACCAGCGAAACTAGTTGTTGAATGTTGACGATTGCATTCCAATGTCTCCCGCACTTTCGACGCTAAGCCATTTCCATGTCATTAGAGATCGTATCGACATAGTGGCAGCATAAAAAACCACACTCATAAAAAAAAATTATAATTGTTGGGTCGAAAGTAGGCACTTAAAGCCATTCTTCGTCTTTCTCACTCTGAGAAAAAAACGGATTTCTTTCAACCAGAACGTTTTTTTAAAACAGGTTGGCCGAAAAACTTAAGTGAAAAATATTCAAGGAACAGGATTTAAATTTATTTATTTATTTCAATCAAAAAATATTACTTTTCTACCATAAAAGATGAATTTTCAATCCTAAAGGACAAACTTTCAACCAAACAGTTAAATTTTTTACCAAAGAAAATTACTTTTCAACGAAATACTTCAATTTTTAACCAAATAGTTAACTTTTCAACCTATATAGATGAATTCTCAACAAGAAATGTTATAGATTATATTTCAACCAAAAAATATTAATATTCTATCACAAGAGATGAATTTCAAAAACAAAACTACGAATTTTTAACAAATACATAAATTTTCAACAAAGAAGATACAATTTCAAGAAAAGTAGAAACTGCAGTTGTACACTCAAAGTAATAAAACTCGTTTTGTATTCACAAAATTTTTATTATGATATTTTTTTCCTGAAATAGACGTTCTTTCGTTCAAAATCATTTAATTTTTAACATATATACTTTATTTAGTGATTATTTGATTATTCTAGTTTGAACGCTCCCAAATGGAGATAAAACTGCAAAAGATTTAAGAAATTCAAATTCTCCAATTGAAGTTCATTCATTTTAGAAACCACCCACATTAAAATATTGCCTAATGTTAAATGGTCAAATTAGTCAATTGAAAATTAATTTTATTTTGAAGTACTAATTTTAATATGTACTTGTACTTGTACTTGTTTAATATGAATCACCTTAATTCTGATTTGCGTTGTAGAAATATATGTCCATTCCAAAAGAAAGTATACGGCGAAACTGCGATACGGATGACCATAACGTTATCAAGCTTACTGCAATAGAAAGGGTGAAATATGCTATCACTATATGTATCACTCGTGAATCACGAGAAAGGTCCACAAGAAATTATCATACGCGCAGGCAAACAAAATGCTTAGAAAATTTAATGCATTTTATGGGACTAAATATCAATAGATTTCAAAATATTAAAAAAATGTTCACGGACGCTCGCCAATCTGGAGGGGAGTGAGCATAAAACTGTTTACAAAATTACCTGTGCATTTTTAGTGCTCCTAGAAAAATGGTAAAAGAAACTTTAGATCATTTGTATTATTTTCAGAGTGAAAACAGTTTAAAAACTCATAAAAACACTACTAGGCTAGTCCAAAAAATCGACTTTATTTTTGGTGATCAATTCGCCCAAATTTTTTCATTTTTCACAAAAATAATTATTTTTTATAATCGGTCAACATTACCCCGTAACCCCGTGCTTTTGAAATTAACATGGGGTTTTGAATGGGAAAAGATAGTTTGCGGAAAATGGAAAGAAGTGCTTCTTATTAACTTTTTATAAATTGAAGTTTGTTAACCTCTCAAGGAATGTTTAATGAATAATTTCCACCCAATAACTTTCAATCCCCCACTCTAAAGACGGATTGTTTTTTTTTTATAAGCAACTGTTTTTATTCGATAAGTCACAAGTTTCCAAGTATTTTTTCATCTTATTTTCTATTGTTTTAACAAATTATTAATGGTTAAAGACAATTGTTTTCGCTTGTAGATCGTGAAAAGTAATTATTTTTTGGGATGAATCATACAGTTGATGAATTTCATAAAAAATATTTTCAACCCAACTTATTTGGCAATTGGTTGAAGAACTTTTATTTGTTTAAACAATTGTTTCCCTGTCAATCGTAAAAAGTTTTTTTCTCTGGAGTTCATGAAACAACGAATATTGAATGTAATATTTTTTGTTTGGGATATTTTACAATTATTTAAACAATGCTTCCATCCTGTAAATCGTGAAAAGTTATTTTTCTTCTGAAATTAATGTCGTAGGTAATGAATCCTAAGAGTGATATTTTTTGTGAAACACAGTTTGCAATAATTCAAACAAATAACATCACATACTCCTTTTCATATGAAAAGTGGAGAACATTCTAGTTGAAAAATGATTATTGCTTAAATAATTAGTGTATATATAAGAGAATACTGAATAATGAGCGGCATATTGTAAGAGATTGAAAAAATAGGAACTTTCTCCAGCTTTCCTATGGAAAGGAACAAGTGGATGATTATTAATTGTTTACATAACTGCAAAAGTGTTTCCATAATAAATATCAGTTTTAGATTCATTAACTGCATCATTAATTCCATAAAATAGTAAAATATCAAGATTTACACGGAAAAAATTGTTTTTATAATTCCCAAATATTTTTAAATAGTATATTGTGCTACAAGTTGAAAAAGCGAGAGATTGAAAACGATTGTGAAGTTAGTTACCCGAGCGGAGCGAGGGTGGCTATCACACGAGTTTTAAATCCTCGCTTTTTCAACGTGTGGGACACGATACTGTTTCTATAATTTGTTTCAAAAGTGCTAGTTTTTGTTTGCCTGTTTTTCGTGTAAAAGGAAGGCGACTTTTTGTCGATTGACGCAACAATAACACCGTATTTTCGGAGAAACTGACGCTGACTGACGGTGTTTTAGGTTAGGGACGGAATCGGAAAATAGAATGAAGTTGGCTGCGCATGATGCGCGAGCACACCCGTGGCAGCACGAACACACCCGGAGTAACACGAAGTAGTTTGCACTTTATTTACTTTTTTCACTGTGCCTCACTTTTGTCACTGCGTCCATTTACTTTTTCCACTGCATCCGTCCACTTTTTTCACTGTTGCCCGGAAAGGTCGGCACTGCGCATGCGCCACATCATCGGACAAAAATCGGTCACTTTTTACACCAAAAACAGTTGGAAAAACTGGCATTTTTTCGCAAATTAAAGAAAAAAATATATTACCCTCAAGATTCATTAATAGTGTCATTATTTTCAGAAAATAATAACTCTTCACAATTTACAGGGGAAAAATTGTTTGAAAAAATGAAAATTGTTCAAATCATTATCAAATAATAATAATTGTGTAATTCATAATTTCACATGAAACTGCTATTTCAAATTTTTGGGGGCAATTTTCCGGGTAGAATATAAGGGTGTGGGGGAGATGGGGAGGGGGTTAAATTTAAATTTATTGTGTGGAAATTATTTCTTGAACGTTCTTTAAGAGGTGACCAAACTTCAGTTTACAGAAAGTTGGTAACAAGGACTTCTTTTGTCTATTTTTTCAAGAAACCGAGCTTTTCTCATTGAAAATCCCATGTTAGTTTCAAAAGCCTGGGGCGCTGGTTAATTTCCACCGATTACAAAAAAATTAGGGATTCATAAATTTATAACTTTGGATCAACCCCAATACACTAGCACCTCATCAGTACAATGCGATGACTCCCATTCAAGTACAACCTAGCTGAGCACTGCTTAACTTCGGTGATCATTAAAGTAGCCTTAAGGGTGGGACGGGGGGGTTTAGAACAAATTTTCTGATGATTTTGTTAACCCTTTTGTACCCATTATCATACATTTATTAAATAACTTTTTTCTAATCAGGATAGGACGAATGCTTTTTGAATCTACATAATTGAACCGATTCTCTATCGAAATTTGTATTGCACATATTTTTAGAAATTGTTTAGCTTGAAATATTTTGCAATTGAAAAAAAGTACGGCCGAGCCACCCGGGCACCCGGGTACCCTGACAGAAAACCTTATCCACTAGAGAAATCCTGACCTCGGATTTGGATTCAGCACGCCAAAAACCTTTGGAAAAGTATACTCGGGTTCCTGGTAGAATATTTTTGCCAATTTTTGTCGACCTGTATTATCCAACGCGCCGCCAGACACCGCTCATAACGCGTACTTTTTCGTTCGTTTATGGAGGCATGAAAACACGCCATTTTATGATTGCGTTCTAACTAGGAATACTAGGAATACCTTCCTAGAATATGAATAATTAAATATTGATTCAATACACATAGTTATTTCAAGTTACAATGGACTTTTAACAACTATTTCGTGGGCGGGGTACCCAGGTACCCGGGTGGCAGATGCTGTGAGTTTTTTTGGGTGGCAACACAAAGGTTAAAGTATGAAAAATTATGCACGTTTATTGATGCTTAATTTTTGATTTTTCAAAAAAACTTTAAATTGATTTTCTCGAAAACAACGTTTTTGAAGTCCGTGAACATCAGAACTCAAAATCTACTCGACCGATTCTTTCGAAATTTGGTACACTATTTCTACACATAATTCAACAGGTAATCAAAAGAGTTTTTTTATTTTAACAATTTGTTTTTATTTTACAATAACAAATCAACCGATTTTTTTTAGCGAAAATCGCGTTTTTGGCTTCAAAATGCTATTAGGAAAAAAAACGGCCTTAGATTACCTGGGGAAACGTAACCTTCTAAACGCGTTTTTGTTTTTGTTTTGATTCGGATGATCCAGTAACGAGTTATGATGTTCACGGCGCAACAGCTTTTTTTCGAGGCGTCAAGGGAGATTCGCTGTCACGGGGTTCCCTTTAAATATTTTTAACTGAAAATGTCTAATAATACTTCAGATACGGTACTACAACATCCAATTCAAATTAACAAACCAGCATTACTCATATCTCCAAAAAACATTCTTGAAAATATGCGTTTTTTTCGCCTCTAAACCCTCCCCCCCCTCAAATTCCATGCGTCTAAACTTGCCAGATTTGCAGTTTCAAAGAATAGCAAAATATTTCAATGTATTTCACAAGATTTCAAGAGATGAAAGAAATTCAGAGGTCTCGATATGAAATATTGTAAAAATCTTTGAAACATTGGAAAACTTCTGAAGTTCCATAAAATGGTTGGAAATTGCTTGTAATCTTTGAAAAATTTCGAAAATTATATTGCACATATCTGTTGGAAGTCGTTTTACTTATTCTGAAATCCCACACAATTTGTTTACAAGTTCTAAAAATTCTTTTCAATCTGTGCGAATTCCTTGAGATATTTTGAATTCTTATCAAATTTCCTCAAGCTAATGCCGGAATATATTTTAATTTTGTTCAAATTCTCATCATATATGATGGAAGGTATTAGATTAGTGTGAATTTGGACCTATCCAAGTTTTCATCAATTGATGCCGTTTTGAGATCCTCTGAGTCAGAAAAAATCGTTTTTATAAAAAATATCTGTCTGTCTCTATGTCTGTCTGTAGTGTGATGACGCGATAGCTTTCCACGAAATTTTGCAATCAAAATTTCCTTTGGTACATTCTTTTGCGGTCCAAAAAGATAGGAAAAGTTCGTTAGCCAGCCTTAAAAAGTCTTACAAAATTGTCCTCAACCGTTTTTTGATAGCGCCTATATTTTAGCCGTGAAATTAGAATTTTTACATTTTCATTATTTATGATGGAAAGCATGAGATTTGTGTCAACTTGGACCTATCCACATTTCGTTAATTCTTGACGCTTCGAGTCTTTTTAAAATATACTTTCAATCGATTTTTTTTTAGTTTTCAAGTGATCAAAAATTTCAAATAATATCCTCTAAGCTTACTAAGAAGTTACTTCTTAAGAATTTTTTCTACAAGCTTGATAGAAAATCAGTATAATTTAGTCGACCATGTAGGTTCTTGTCTCCATATTTTGAGAATGGTTAAATTTGTTATACAAATCCAAACCTAACTCTGTCATACATTTATGGACCCCTTCCAACTAGAAGAAGGCATATGTAAACCTTATTTACTAAATTTATGCGAAGTTTCATTGAAATCGATCGATTGATATTCTGCCGTGCGAATCAAATAAAACGTATCTGCAGTTCAGATAAGTCATATGTCACGTTGACGAATCTTTCAAATTGCACTCAAATGTTCAATGTTCATTGAAAATTATTTTGTAATACGAAAAATAATAGTAAAAATGAACAATTTGGATTGTGAATAAATGTATTTAAAATGTATTAAAATTTCTTCTAGAATATGATGACGCCTTTCTGAAAAAAAGTTTAAGTTCATTTGGTGAAAGCGTGTCAGATGTACCTTGGTCTGCATTTAAAAAAATTATTTTGTCGCGATTAATATGCTAAATCGTAGAATGAGATGAGATTATCAATGTTTTATAATTACAGCACGAAGGAGTAGTAAGCAGTGGTATCACCCTATATGTTTGGTGAGCAAAGGTGGGACAAGCGACGTCCAAGAATTCGTTAATGCTTGCCACGACTGAAAACTCATATGCTGGCGCGTGCACATGCGCAGAGCTGTTTTCGCAGTCACCTGTTGTACCAACTCCCCTATGTTATAGTTTGACATCTCGATGGACATGTAGGTTATGTTCATTTGTTTATGTTCGTTCAATGCACAAGTTCGAAACTTCAAACGCGTGTTGACACCGTTGACATGGATGTGCACGGGCCAGCACACGAGTTTTCATTCGTGGCAAGCATTAGCGAATTCTTGGACGTCGCTCGTCCCACTCCCCACTTACAGGGATACTACTCCTTACTATTCCTTCGTGAATTATAGGAATAACATTTGTACAGTCTGCAGATAACTTTTTGTCGAGCGTTTCCTTTAAATTCAATTAGAGCGCATTTCTTTAATTTTCAATTAATACCTTCCAAATCTACAGATAATAATTCCCGGTAGCGACTTTTTCATTTTTAGCACTTCCTTTTTCGTCACAGATTTTTTATCTTGTATAGGTATCTAGAATCTTTTTCTACTTGTTTGTAGTAGGGTAGAGTGTGGTAGGACCGCCATGCCAGGCGGGACAAGAATGACTTTGCAAAGTAACATTGATGTTCCTCAATCATTATAATTCTCCTTCCAATAGAATAATCTATTTTATAGGATAAACGGTGCTACCAACTCAAATCTTGATCATTTAAGCTGTGAAAGAAAAATGATGTAGAAAACTGTTTTGACAACTAAAGAACGGAAGACTCGCATGGCAGGAATATAACGTTTGCAACATTAATTGAAATAATTTAAGCTGTAAAAAATTGATCTGCTGGTAGATAAAACATTATTCTATCAATTGTTTTTTTGGAAAAACTAAGCTTAATACAAGTCCAAAATAGATTGAATTTAGAAAATAGCTGAGGCTTCACTATGGAATAAGAGCAAACAGATACCTGCGTGCATGTCATCTGCATCTAGTAGATTGTCAACGAATACAAAGTTATATCACAGCTTTCACCACTATTAATAGAAAGCCCTTTTACTTTTTGCTGAATATGTTTACAAGTGAATTTTCCAACGCATAAAATATTAAAGAATCAAACCATACAATTTTCGCATCCTACAATATTTCTATTTCATAAAAAAGTCGATCTAGCTCTACCACGCCGGGCAGGACTGACGAAATACAACTTCGGGGGCTATTCATGAAATACGTTATACATTTTCAGGAACTTCTGACCCCCCCCCCCCCCTTGATACTTTTTCCATTGTACTTAACATGGAGAATGATACTTTGGAAGACCCCCCCCCCCCAAATATCACGTATTTTGTGAATGACTCCTTGTGGGATAAGCATGGAGGTATTGATGCATGAAAAGGGGGAAAAAAGGGCAGTAGAATGGGTGAAGGGAGTGTTGGGTAAGATGAAGAAGAAGAGAAGGAAAGAGGAAGAGGAATGGAGAAGAAAAGATTGTAAATAGGAGAGGAAGTAGATATAAGTAAGATGTAAATATTGTAAATAATAGATAAGTAGTAGGTATTAGCCTCGAAAACAGACGTTGGCAACCGAGGCAATGCGAGAAAGTAGGGACATGCGAGCGAGGCGAGGCAAAGCGAGGAAGGCAAGGCGGTAAGAGCGTGCGGTCTTAGAGATAATGAATGGATGGATGTTAGTTTTAAGGGTTAGTTTTAAGAAAATTCTGTAAAAAATTTGAAATGCAAGCAAGTACATTTTTTAAGGACAGCAGGCTGAAAAAAACGTTTATCTTATCATGCAATAATGTGGGACTTAAAATTTTCAATTGCTCCATTTTTTGGCTTTCCGTTTGAAATTGTATAAGTTTTGAAAATATAAACTTGAATATGAACGAATGATTAATTTCGAAATTATTCTTTTTCTATTATTTTTCCTTTTAAAATTGTTGAAAGATTCAAGTTCGAAAACTCCACTGTTCGACCTTTTTATTCAAAAAAAAATTTATTCCAAGTGCTATAAATGATAAATTATTCAATTTTGAACGCTTCAAACCTAAAATCCGATTTTGAATAATCTAATCTGAAGTTTGAACCTTCCAATTCAGAATCATTAAATTCAAAGTGGTTCCTATTATAATTAGGTAAAAAGCCGAATTTTACTTCATGTGAAGCTGAATGAAATAATTTTGTATCAAACCCCTCTTAATTTGAAAGGGAATCAAGCTCTTGTAAATGTCATTTTTTCTTCTAACTTTCATAACAATTGGCAGACAAATATTAAGCAACACAGGAGAACTCATAACAAAACTAAATTGACATGCAGTAAGACTGAACTTCCATAGATAATTGATTTTATTAAAAACTGGGTGATGTTATTTGGAATCAAAATTTAGTTCATTTTCAACATAATCAAGCAACTATGAAAGTTAATGTTCGTGACGTGTCAATCATTTGTTTTTTAAGTAAACTAGAATTCAAGATTCATATTTATGTCTTTGAAAAGTTGTAAATACACACCTTGATGCGCAAACCTAACGCGTTTTTTTATTTTAATAGTACTTTTTCTCATTACCAAAGCGTAGGCTTATTACAAATTTGAGGTGGATCCTTCTAATTTCCCTAAAACGCGTGGGGGAAAAATTCCTTCACAGCCTTCGCGAATTCTCTAGTATCTTGTAAACTGCTCAGCGCCTACGAATTATTCTTTTTCCCTTAGAAAACAATGAAGATTTTGTAATATGCGCCAGCAAATCTCGGTCGAGTACAACTAGTCTTATATAGGAGCGAGTGCCTCTTTCCGGAAACCGCTTCGAGCTCGGGCGCCGAAAAAGGCGAAGAAGTGGAAAAACGTAAGAAAAATGAGAATTGCTCAGTCCTTAAGATTAATCGTCAAAGGCGAAAAGCACACAATTTCCGGGAAATGAGAATGTCACCGCATTCTGGAAAAATGATTGATTTTATGCGGAGTCATATGGGTTGTGTTTGTAGTTTCATTCGTCTAAAACGATTGAAAAGGTTTATGCCTCGCTCAGCCTTTCATGCGTGACATAAAAAGATTCTTGTACGATGAAAAGCTTTCAGGAAATTCCCGCTGAGTGTAGTGGGTGCCAGCTTTAGAGTAAAATTACATATTCTTGCGGAAAATATAATTCAAAACTAAGGTGGACACTAATTATTGATTGAGAAATATTGTCGTTGCAAATGCAAAATCTGCAAACTAGATATTAGAGTTTTTGTTTTTATGGTAAATAATAATGAATTTACTGCAAATGAGAATAACCGAATTGGGTCAATCAAATTGTGATAGAACCAAAAGAGCGATAGTTTTAAGGTTCGAAAAGTCTGGATGATAATACAAATTTTTGTTATTTGTGTTTACATCTTTTTACATTCGACCATCTATGTTAATTGGTATTAGATTCGTTTCAAGTTTCAGGTCAAAAAACATTATTCTTCATTAAAATCTTTCCCTCTAGAGAAGCGGAGACAATCCATAAATTAATTCCTCCTCAATCTCATGAAGTATCAAAATGATTGGCTTTTTGACATGATTAATCAATCATCTCGTCGTATTTCTGTATGAAAGTTGCATTAGAATTTTTGAATGGCTTATGATAGAATTGCTGAATCTAATAACGAATGAAAATATAAAAGTATGCAAGCTATAGCACCGAAAAAGTAAATTATAAAGAATGAAAATACTGTTATAACTTTAATATTATAAAAAATATGGCCGCTTCGCGGGCACATTCTCATTGCGCGCGACTGTTGGTTCTCGTGCTTCGCGCTCGATAACGTATTTACCTCGCGCTACTCGCTCGGTCTTTATATTTCCCACACATTTGTGCACAGACCTTCTGAAATTAAAAGTCAAAGCGTGAACAACTGTAATTTCATGGTTGTGAATTCTCTTTTGTTGAAGCTCCTTCGGCTTTAACGAACACATTCTTATTACGTAACTCGTACTTCGCACTCGGTTTTGTCCAAAATGTGAACTTTTCTACATTATGTTCAACACTATTATATCTAATGTACATTATATTTATTTCTATACCTCGATCTGGTACTATATGAAGAGGGTTCTCAAAGCACTTACGGCCTTGACGATTACATTCTCATTCTCGATTGCTTTTGAAAAATAAAACCATGTGAAAGCTAGTGAAAATTCTGATTAAGATTTTTCAATCTACCAGAAAATTTATTTTTCTACTTTTTGAAAGTTTCCAAAATTTTGAAAAGTATATAACTTTTCTAATTTCCATCGACATCAAAAATTTCATTAAGATAATTTTCAAGTCTTTCACCCATCTGTAAGGAACATTCACAAAAATTTCTGAAACTGCAAAAAAAAATTTTTTTCAAATTTTGAAAATTCTCTAAAATTTTTAATTTTGGTTGGAAATATCTGGTTAACGAACTTAACCTTCATTTTAATACCCTTAAGAAGTTGACCAAAGGCTGACTCGATTGCGCAAATCTTTCAAAAGTTAGCGTGGCTACAACATTCAGGTAACCATACAGACATACATACAGACAGACATACAGACAGACAGACAGACAGACATACATACAGACAGACAGACACCGACAAAATTTTATGATTTTCGGACTCTGGAGTGCCGGAACATAAAGATCCGTTAAAAACCAGAGATCGAAAATTTGGACGATTACAATACACTCTCATGAATGAGAATGCAAAAATGATCTGAATACCAACATACTATCTTATTTCTCAATTTTTATGTATCATACCTTGACCAACGAGGAGTTTTTTAAATTAAATGAAAATAAAGCATATATTCAATCTTTTTCTTTGAAAGAAGATTTCAAAATGAAATCACTAAATCTTTTAAGAATCAACCCTGCACGGAGAAACTATTAGTTGTAAAATTTGGTATTATAATATTCATTCTTACAAAAATGCTATGGCAATCTAGGATAAAGTCGATAATTATTGTATTTTAGAGTTGAAAAGAATAATTTTTTCGATAGCAAATTAAAGTAAGAAAAAAGCAATATTTACAAAATAACGAATAAAACCGCAGTTGCAATAACTAGCAGTTTCAATAACATAAGTTGCGAAATAGGTCAGGAAAATTACCATTCTCAATAGGAAGGTGCAATGAGAGAGAAAAAGAGCTGAATATAATGCTTCGCGAAAATTCCCATTTAAAATAGGTCATTCACTACCGAATGACGTCATATGCACCAAGGTTCATGAGTATGATTAAATTCCTGAATCTCATAATTTTTTTTTACCACAGGTAAAAGTCTCCATTTTGCTGGCCCAGAGATCCGTGTTTGATTCCCGCCAGCTCTGTTTCTTCTAACATAATTTTGTTCTGTTTTAGCTTAAAATAATTTTTATTTTGCTTTCCGACCATGTAATATTTTCCTATTTTCTATAGGAAAGAAATATAAATACGTAGAATGAACATGAGAAGAATTTTTTTCCTTTTTTTTTTAAACTTCAGTCTTTTCCAGCGATTATAGAAACTTTCTTTTGGTGTAAGCACAATTGTTTAATCATTTATTATTATGTTTCGATAAACTTAGCAACTTCACAGTTCAATGTTCACAATAGTGATGATTCTTGAAATGGTGACGTATATCCTGGCTTGTCATTGTCTTGTTGTAAAAATAAATATTATATTATCAAATTATTTTACAACCAAAAGTTTTTCTGTGTAGAACCTATTAATAATATATCTTCCAAAATAATAACTTCTTACAATCATTTTTTGAACCACCTTAAAAAATACAAAGAGGTGATTATTGAAAATTGCTTTCTTGGAACTCTTTATATTCTTCAAAGGTTACAATTGTCTGACCAGCTCGTAAAAATGTGAAACGAAATTGTTTGAGGCGTCAAGCTTGGAAAAATAGAGAAAAGGTATTGTAAAAGGACAGATGAATGCGAAAGATCCTTATTGGCTGAAGAAAATTTTAAAACTTCACTATGGATCTTTTTTCTCGATCTTGTTTAATGATGATACGGTGTGGCTTCAGATTTGCACTATACACAGATCATTAATAAAAGGAGATTTTGAGTCAGTTTCACTATCATGATTTTCGCTGTGTTCTACATAGATTTGTACTTTTCGAATCGCTTTTTAGCTTCTTCTCATTGATGAGTGATATATTGCGAAGAAAATTTAAATCTTATAAAACCTATTCTGACTTATTCAAGCGGCTCACTAGCCTAAGGCATGTAAATTTCGACGATCTACTTCAGAAGAGATGAATTATTCATGACTGAGAACGATTATGTTACGAATTATGACTTTAGAGATGTGTTTTTGTATCGAGTCGTAAGTAATTTGAATAGTCAAGACACCTGATGAAGAAAAAGGTATTCAAATATTGCTTGAGATTATACTTTTTTCTTCGATGTTCAAAACTTACTTTCTTTTCATATATATATATATATATATATATAATTAAAAAAAAGTTAAACAACCACCGCAGGGTCCCACTAAGAGCAACTGCCATCTGGAAAAAATGTCAATGGCCCCCAGTAGAACCGCGGTAAAATACACCTATGGCCACGTCTCACATCCGTGAGATGGGTGGTCACATATATATATATATATATTCAGTCAGTGCATATTGTGAGGCTAATTTACAAGTGTATTTAAATGAAAATCCTAATCATCGAACAAATTTCAATTGGAAACTTTTATTATCAACTAGAGTTTAAACTTGATAAAAATGCACACTTTTTTTATCCTAATTGATATTGGGTTTTCTACCAAAAATCTTGATAGTTCTGCTTTTCAATCCAATATCATTAAGGATGTTGTTTTTTAACAGAAAAAAGTCCGAAGTCTTTGAAAAAATGTAAAACACGTAAAAACGGTTTATTTAACAAATCTTATTTTCTCCAAACTTTGATTCATATCGTTTCACACAACATTTTATAAAATTATCGGAGGGTAATAAATTAAAGGTCATATTGTTAGTGAGAAGAAGCCCTACGCACAATGTTTAAAATCAGGAATTTACTATTTATAATTCTTTACAAGCTCTATTTTTTGACGAATTTTTTTTTAGAAACGCTCAGAATAAAATTCTTAAACACTTGGCTATCTTTGACTTTTCCATTTCTATTTGCGTGCAATAATATTTAAACAAATAAAGTGATAAAGTTACCATTTCAACATTATGATTTTTTATCTGTAAAAAAACGTGCCAAAATAACCTGACTATTAGTCAGTATCATTGCACCTATACTCATATACAATTTTTATTGTTATAAAGGATTTTATCAAAAATTATTCAATTTGAGTTCATATTATCCTAGAGGCCAAACTTCTCTTTCCCATTTAATTAAATTGAAACTGTTCCAGAAATGATTATAAATTGTGAAATATTGTTAACAGAGCTGGACAGTATTTCACAAAAATTATATTTGAGGTATCTGAAATACAAACTACATTCAGACAAAATACATTTGAAGTACATCACGGGAAAAATGCAATTAGCCGATGTAGTTCAAATACAGCTACAAAATACATTTGAGTATTTTGAAGTATTATTTGAAATACATGTAAGAATTATATTTTGTAGTTGAGGTATTTCCTGTATTTTTTTTAAAATGCTTTCTAATATCAGCATATAAAAAGTATATTACAAATCCCTACAGTACATAATAAGTCTAAGAATTTTATAATCAAAGAGTGGGAGTGCAAAAGAGTGACAAAGAGAGGAGAGAGTAGGAAGAAAGAGAGAGAAGAGAATGATGCTGTTGATGATGATGATGATGCGAGGAGGGGCGATAAGTGATGGCTAGGAGAGGGGATGGGAGAGGGGAGAGCAGAAATCAATTTGAGGAGGGGAGTCGAATCCTACAATGCGGTACGTACATACATGTTGTTGACTTCTGGTAATAAGTCGTTAGTACATATCGATCCAGCATCTATCTAACAAATTTTAGATGAAACAAAAATGTTTTCAACAGTCAAGCACAGAAATCAAGAATTTGTATATAATATTTGTTTAGAATAATTACGTTAAATAATAATATAATTATTCACGTTTTATGAGTATAGGTGCAAGGATACTGATTAATAGTTAACTTTTTTCAGCATTTTCTTACAGGTAACAAATCATGTTGTCGACAATGCTAACTTTGGGACTTTATATTTTGTTCAAATATTATTGCACACAAAAAGAAATTGAAAAATCCAAGCCAGCCAAGTTTTTAAGAATGTAAGGCTGAGCGTTTCTGAAAAAAAGCGTAAAAATCCGTCGAGAAATAGAGCTTGTAGAGGATTGTGCTTAAAAGTTATTTGCAATAAAATTGTTTGGAAATAATTAACTTCATTTTTTCAACTGATTAACTTCTACAAAAATTTGTATCAAGAGATTAAAGTGAATTTTTAGAGGGTAAATTGAGTCGTCATTTACTTTGCATATAACTTTTAAACGTTATTTGGTAAGAAGAAATATGAAACAGCATTCGACAATAAATAACATAAGTTGCAGAAACAAGAAAATACAACGAGGTGATTATAATATATAATTATTTTATCTTTAATAATTTTATTATTTTATCAATATATTCGTAATATATATTTGCTTTCTTGGGACAGTTTATATTCTTTGAATGTTACTATTTTGTACAAAAGAATTGCAATGCGATTCTTGTAAGGTCGTATAATTGATCATTCAAAAAGATTTCAAGTCTACACGAAATTGACAAAAATGCGGCCACTCACATTTGCGGCGAGTCACATTTGTTGCGAGTCACATTCCCGAAAAGTCTCATTCTGGCATCCGTCATTCGGAAAAACTTGAAGTCCAGAAAAAATTGGCAAAAGTGCGGAAAGATATCATTATCACAAAAATGAGACATTGATTTGATTGGTCATAGATATAATTCAAGTCCCCCACTACTATTTGCTAATTTTTTCTGGCCTACATAATTTTTTCCGTATGAGAAATGTCGAAAATGTGAGATGCCGTAAATGTGATTTGCCGGGGGTTGGCATGATCCGTACACTCACGGCTTCATAATTTTATTTCAAACAAGAAGCCTCAGTTAAAAACGTAATGGTAACAAACATTCATAAAATGAATCACTTCAAATTAATATTTGGCAATTTAAAGTTGATAGACTTGTTCAAAAGTGTGTAATACATTTCAAGCAACTTTACACATCTACAAAAAACTGCGCTTTAATTTCCCGAACTGTTGAGAGCTGCTTTTGGTAGTTTTTTAAAATTGTTTAAATTCTAGAACTTGTTAAATTTGTGTTCAATCGAAAAGTCATTAAAACCAGTTGTAAATTTTGTGATTATTGTTTGAATTCCGGTCGAATCAAACAATAATTGTTATAATATGCCTAACATAATGACAAACGTTATTTAAATTTAAACTGAAAAATCTTCAACGTGGACAGACAGACCATCATATTGTATTATACACTCATCTCCCGATTATAAGCCGCCCGATATTCGGCCGGCTTCATGCTTGTCTGCTTCTGTCTCCCCCCTCCCCCTCTTGAGCGTCATTTGACGGCCTATACGCTCGGATAGTCAGCGCTGTATCAAAAGTTATTTACACCGCGCTTCTCTGGGCGCTGCTGTGCCATACCGTACCGGGTTCAGAGACAATGTATGCAATTTTGAGTGTTGACATGAAAAAACGCACACAATTTTATTTCATTTGTGTAAATTCAACGAAAAAATAATTTCCCTTCAAATTTTTATATAAATCATAAATAGTTTGGTTTGAAATTAGTCGAATTTAAAAAAGTTAAATTAAATATAATAGATCTATCTGTAGCTTTTACTCCCAGCGGTAGCATAATCTAGTTTTGAATACAATAATTTTGTAGATGTTAAATTAACAATTGTATTTTCAAGCATCGTATATTTAAAGAGAAAAAGGGAAGTGCTTCAAGAATAGAGGTGAAAGTGGAATTTGAAAAAAGGGGAAACGCAGGGGAACAGGAGAAAGACTGTGAACCCTGTATCTATATTACAAATATTGGTTAGACTAATTATGTTGTTTTAAGCGATGTTGTTTGTCTGAGTGATATAAATTAATGATAATGTATAATAGATATTGTTTTTGACATACTTCAGACCAAATAAAACAGGAGGTTAGTTGTTGAATCCTTTATTCTGCAGCCAACGTTTCGAAAACATAATGTTTTCCTCATCAGGACAAATATTTTTCGAAGTTCATCAACATCTCTACTGAATACAGATTTCTATTCCTCTTCTTCTTTGCTTAAAAATCTTCATTTTCACGTTACATTTTGTTTAAATTAGATTGTTGTCTTAAATATACTAAAACTCATGTTGTCAAGTGTAAAATTTTCGTTAGTTTTGTTAAAATTAAATCGGAAACATAACAATCGTTATGCTCCATTTTTTCGAAGAGGAATTGAGAATTTCTTTTTAGAGAATTGAGAATTTTTTCAATTCCTCTTCGAAAAAATGGAACATAACGATTGTTGTGTTTCCGATTTAATTTTAACAAAACTAACGAAAATTTTACACTTGACAACATGAATTTTAGTATATTTAAGACAACAATTTAATTTAAACAAAATGTAACGTGAAAATGAAGATTTTTAAGCAAAGAAGAAGAGGAATAGAAATCTGTATTTAGTAGAGATGTTGATGAACTTCGAAAAATATTTGTCCTGATGAGGAAAACATTATGTTTTCGAAACGTTGGATGCAGAATAAAGGATTCAACAACTAACCTCCTTTTTTATTTGGTCTGAAGTATTACAAATATTGATAAATTGATTACATTCTCATCTGAATGTGAAGATACTGTTTTTTTACTCTTTGATAAAAAATCCTCGTGTAATGATAATAAATAAACAAAAAATGAATTCTTTGAAAGATCCTGAAAAATTGAACACATTTTTAGAATAGCTTTAGCATGATACACTACAAAATTCAAGGTCTGTAGCATCATGAGCTTAATGGACTCTCACATAAAAAATCGATTGAGCATGCTGAATCTTGAAGCTCACTTTCGACGATCGAAAGTTGCACCGAATCTTCAGTGTTCAGAATATTCGCGTGAATCGAGGGTGATTGATTGTGGATCAAGATTTCGTGTGGGTTGAAGAGGAGGTAGTTTTTGGCTTCTTTCGAGACGCGAACGTTTTAGTTTACGAACGACCTTGCTATCCGCGCCTGATCCAGCGATACGCAGCTTTCTCTACTTTCGCTTACGCGAGATCTTAAGCTGTAGAGTGTAGAGGCTGCGTCGCGGAGAGGCTATTTATCGCGGGTCGAGGAGAACGGTGCGATGCATTCCTTATCGTGGCTCGTATCAACGTCCTCTTTTTAAGTCTCGCCTTCATGCTGACGTGAGACATACCGTCTAGTCCGATAGGAGCACGATATTTATGAATGCGTAGCTAATAGAAATTTTCCTTTCGCTTCACATATAATTGTATTTTCTCTGTTCTTTTTATGGCTAGCGGTACCTCAGGAAAATAATTCAATATATCCGAGTAAAAATGCTTCGACTTGAGTTCAACTTGGCGATGTCTTGAGTTCTTCTCCAAGACATCGATGTCTGGCTGCATCTCAAAACTGAGACGAAGTATAACATAATGTCTTACTTTTATGGTCTTTGCATGGTAATTTAAAGTCGGCGTAAACTTGTCTCCAGACGAAACGTTTTGGACTCAGTAATGAGACTGTTAACAGATGCGAAGGATTAAAATTAATGAGTGAAAAATTTGTAATTTTAAATTAGTTATTTTTAATTTAAAATTTCAGAATCTGTGGGTCTGAACGAGTATAACCTCGAGTATAACCCTGAAAAATTTTCTTTACCAAAATTAAAATTGTTATTTTTTATAGGTATCATCTAAGCCGTTAGAAATACGTAGAAACAAACAACATTTTTGGTATCGTCGTCAAACAAGTGTAATACAAATGAAAATTTATTAATGAATTGATTAAATATATATATATATATATATATATATATATATATATATATAGTGTATCAATATTGAAAATTGCTTAATCATTAAGAAAGATTAGCTCGTCTTGAAATCATAAAAATTCGACTCGAGATAAATATATGTCTTCCAGACATGTAAACTTGTCTCCAAAACATAAACTGAAGTATGGCTCCACATCAATAAGTAGACATGCTGAAGTTCAACTTTTTGACTCCAGCATGTCTTGATTGGGGCAATTCAAGTCGAGGCCAAGTCGAAGCATTTTTACTCGGATATAGCTAAAAATCGTTTTATCAGTTTCTGAACACTTAAATTCAAGCTTAAATTAGATTCTGAGATCTAAGTACAAAGAAATAAGTATAATCAGTTAGAAAAATGCAAGTCAGTTCGAAAGAAATATTTAGGAGTTTTAGAAGTTTGAAAGAAACTTAAAAACATTTTTTTCGGAAATCTTTTCAAGTTTTCAAATATTTGTCATCTTTTCCATTTTTTGAAAATTTCTAAATGTTTTTTTAAACTGACACGAATTTTTCTTAGAATTTTGAAAAATCTTTTTAAATGACTTGCAATTTTTTCAAGAATCTTAAGAAAATTTTTCGAAGTTTTATGAAATTATTTGAAATTGTTTGAAATCTTTTCCAATTTTCTTTAAAAATTAATTTTTCAAATATTTATATTTTTGGATTATCTGGAAACGTTTCAAAAGTCTTGAATATCTTTTGCAATAATTCAGTTATCGTAAAAAAATGAAATTCATACAAATCCATAATTCATTTTTCTCATCACTTTAAAAGTGTGAAAAATTTCACAAATTATGTTGTGGTAGCAAAATGTCAAGATCAGAATTATTTCCCAATATTAACAAATTATTTGTTATTAAAATTGTATCTTTTAACTATAATAGTTAGAAACATTCAGGAATCAATTTTATCATGAAATAATATCACTTATTTGGAGATTTTTATTCCCAAAATTTATGGTGCAGAATATTAGTAATATTTATTAATAGATCAACAAACTGAAAACTGTCTCGGAAATTCATATTCACGCAGTATCGCAACCAATCAGGTTTTCGACAATAATTTATGCGAGATCTCGTGATTACAACTTTTTATGAGAAGAATTAATCAAAACTACCGTTAATCTGATGACCTCATGGGTATATTCCTGAAATATTTTAGAGTGTGTCATTTTAAATTAAAAAAATATTCTACATTTGGCACGAAAAACGAACCCTCAAATGCTCTGAATGTCGAACAGTGTGTTGGATCGGGAATTTACTGTTTCTTAATCCATGTTTCTTCTTTAGAAATGTTCAACATTCAATAATTCAGAACATTACTATGCCTGTTTTTTTATTTCATTATGTGTACTTAATTGTCATGTATCATAACACAGCCACACAAAAAAAATCTGTTTCCGGGTCTGGAGGTCAGACCATGTTTACTATATGTTTTTGGGGCCGCTAAATCCGAATCCGAGGTCCAAGGAGCCCCAGCACGTCATGGTCATGACTCATGACATAACCTCAAAAAACCTCATAAAAAAATTGGTTTGGTCTGGCAGTCAGACCATGTTTACTATATGTTTTTGGGGTCACTCAATCCAAATCCGAGGTCCAAAATCCCCAGCACATCAGGGTTCTGACACAACCTCAAAAAACCCCATGAAAAATCTTGTTTCGGGTTTGGACGTCAGACCATTTTTACTAGATGTTTTTGGGGTCGCTGATTCCGAATCAGAGGTCCAAAAACCCCCAGCACTTCAGGGTTCTGACATAACCTCGAAAAACCTCATAAAAATCTTTTTTCGTGTCTGGAGGTCAGACCATGTTTAGTATATGTTTTTGAGGCAGCTGAATCCGAATCCGTAGTCTAAATAACTTCAGCACGTCAGGGTTTTGATTTTCAAAGAAATTCGTGTTGGCTAGCCTATCAAGGCCAAAAATTCGTCTGAAGTTTGATTTAATAGTATTTTGCATTACAAGAGATGAAACACAGCGATTGCAACAAGTGTGAATATTGCTGCCCGAGCATCATGGGATCGT
The DNA here is from genome assembly GCA_932178445.1 of Andricus quercusramuli. Taxonomy (NCBI): domain Eukaryota; kingdom Metazoa; phylum Arthropoda; class Insecta; order Hymenoptera; family Cynipidae; genus Andricus; species Andricus quercusramuli. The sequence continues at coordinate 111,679 of CAKNXH010061852.1, read as the reverse complement.
CGTCTATCCTCAGAAAAACTTGGAAGCACATGCTGCGGAAAGATGAGGACGATCCCATGCAAAAAGGCACCCCACTGGTTTCTTACACTTGCTTTCCAGCATAAAAAACTGTCTTCAAATATCGAAATTTGAATGAAGAATAAAAGAAGCAGATACTTCTTTCAAATTGTAAATAATTACAGACGGTTCAACTAACTACCTCTAATTTAAATCATTTTATGATCTTTATTAGAACCGAAGATAGTACAGTTGTATATTCAGGTACAAAAAACGAATAATTTGTTATATTCTGCCAAATTTTCAACGGCAATTTGTTTAGAAATTTTTAAAGTACCACCATGCATTTTTTCAGATTTTTCCTATTATTTTTTCAATAAAAAACTATATTCCAAAGATCACTGTCGTTGAAAGCTGTCAAATTTCCTTACTTTTCATCAGATTTTCGGGTCTGCAAGCTATAAAATTTGTTTTGGCATATTCGTGTCAGGCTCATTATTGTGAAACATTTTGACCTTCCAAATAATCCTTCATTCGTTGAGCTACCATTTTTTCGTCACTTACTTTGTTAACGTCAAAGCCAGAGGACTCGAATTTTCTTGCCGATAGTAGTGGGAGACGGCGATTCGACACGTGTGATTGCCGAGCAACAAAACTAAAATGATGGATTTTCAACAACAACAAAATATGTATTCTCAATGAATAATGTAACAGTAGATATTTCAAAAAAAAAGGTTGACTTTTTAACCAAAATTGTGCTATACTAGGCAAATAAATTATCAACCGAAATATTATATCAGGGTAGCCCCAAACTTCATTTTCGAAATTCTCTGATTACTCTACTCTGACCAATTTTTTATTCTCCATGACAATTTCAAACTAAAATACATTTTTTGAAATCTATTATCCTTGACAGTTATTTGAAGTGCCTCTTATAGAAATTTCCTGACTTTTGCCAAATTTTTTCAAAATCCCTGAATTTCTCCGATCAATAAAATTCCCTGACTTTTCTCTCATTTCCAGGATTTCCCTTAATATACTTTCAATACATTGACAGAAAAAAATGATTAGATTTGCAAAATATCAATGATATTGTTATTAAAGTTGAAAAGAAACATAAATAAATAAGAAACTTTTTAATATTTTCGATTGTAGCTTCGTGATTTTCACCACGATGAAATGTACAAGATGTTATGAAAGTGTGTTTTTTCTATTGTACTTTCAAACAAAACAAAAAATTAGAAGTCAAATAAAAACTACCAAGAAACGGTTCCGCATTCTTTTTTCGTTCAGCAGAGAACAAGCTTAAAACCAATTTATCTTCAAGGGAATAAAAATTTCAGGACTATGAAAAAAATGCTAGGATTTTCGCAGGGTTTTCCGGGTAAAAAAGAATTCAAGGACTTTCCCAGGTTTGCAAGGATTCTGGTTATACTACTAACTGCACAGTGTCGATAACACTCAGGGATACCTGGGTGACTAGTTTTTTACTTTTTAAACAGTTTTTTTCTCAGATTGAGCAGTTGAGCACCACATACAAGTATATGCTCCTCAAGTATATGTTCTTTCATTCTGATACATCAGGATTCAATTTCGATTTTTTCTTCAGAGAAAACAAATAATATTGGTACAAAATTGTATGCTTAACATTTAAAAAAATATGTCAGTAAATGTTGGAAATACTAATCTTGAGCAAGAAACCAAGCCTGCCCATCTACTGGACAACTTAACATTAGATAACTTTAAATACTACTATATCATATTCTTCAACCTTTAATTATTTCAGAAAACATATTAATTCATTCTTTATGAATTCTTCGTGAAATCAATCATAATAATTTTATGTAGTAATGAAGCTAGCAGGGATGAGATGTTGGTTCCAAGAGGAACAAAAAATCAGCACCGTAGGCATTCATCTTCGTAATGTCCTGCTCGTTTCATTTTATTTTTTCTTGGGATGTATAGTGGAGATCAGAGTTAACTAGTAGCCGGCAAAGGAAGTTGGTGAAATTGACTTCTACTAGGTCAGTGGGTGACGGAAGGCGAGTAGCGACTATCTATTTGCTGTCGCTTCCAACGAGTATTACGGGTATGCAGATCTCAAAGACTTAGTTCTATAAAACATGCATTTCTATTCATAATAATGGAAATTGCCGTATTGGCGGCGAGACTCAAAAGATTACCAATCTTAATACAAAACACGATTTCATCATTAGTTTCTTATGCTCGTCGTGCACCCCTTCAAACCCTAATCAACACTGACACAACTAATATTGTTTTCCCGCATGTATCGAAATTAGACAGATAATTGTATAACAAGTTACAAATTTCTTCTCTTTAAATTAAGTTAACTGCCTGTTTCTGCAAAATTTATGTCATGTAGATTTAGATACTTATATTTCTATGATGGATTATAAGTGACAGATTAGAGATCGTATAGAGAGCTTGTATAATATTTTATTACTCACTAGAAATGCAAATTTTTGCGGAAGAGCCTGCATTAATTATTGTTTCGTATGATTAATTTGCTAAAGTGAGGTTCCAAATTTTATTCGTCAATAATCAATAAACGATTCTGCTTACGTCTTGAGATCACAATTGTCTTCTGTGAAAATAAAAATGTCAAGGCTTATGGAAATTAATACCACTGAACGTCATCATCCTTTGCATTTAGATTTAATATTGAAACTAATTGTGTGTGATTCAATCTTTTCTCACCCATACAACACCGAGGAATAAATAATGAAAAAAGGATGTAAGAATAGAAAAAGAAACTTTAAACACATAAGATATTATCCTCGCGATGACAAAGCAAAATTATTATAGTGATACAAAACCCATCGTCTCTAAAAACACTTTCTCGAATACATTCAACTGATAAAACATCAAGCCTTGAATTATCATCAAGAGTTTCTTTTTTAAGAATATAAAAATTGTTCACACCTGAAAAGAGGATTCACAAAACGTAAAGGATGGTTCACGAAAGTAATGTGCACATATATGTATAATCATTTACGCGAAACTTGATGATACAATGGCATTTCGAATCTTTAAGTGCTTACAGAATAATTTTCGGAAGGGCCATCCATAAACTACGTTGAAAATTTGAGTTCAAGAGTAGATCGCACCAAATACTACAATTATTAACATAGGGTGGGGGGGGGGGCGATCCAGTTGAAGTAACGCTACGAACTTAGGTAACATTAAGTAAGTTTTCTGTACAATAATTGCTGTTTAATAATAACTAATTTTTGTTTTTTTAGTCAGAAGCAAACTCAGTTCATAGAACCCAATAAGAAAATCCAACTAATTTTGGTTAAAAGTTCATTCATTTTTTTGTTAAAGTCTACCATTATATTTGTGGTCCGGAATTCATCTCGGTTGGTTAAAAATTCTACCATTTTGTTAAAAATATAATTATTCGGTTAAAAACGCAACTATTTTGTTAGACATTCATTTTTTTTTAAGATTCATATCTTTGAATAAAAATATAACCATTCAGTTGAAAGTGCGTTTCTTTTTTTGGTAATTCTTTTTTTTTACAAAAAAACATTAACTATTACATTTCTGGTTGAAAATGAATTTTTTCGAGTTAAAAATTCAAATATTTGCTTAACATTTTATATTCTTAGTCAAAAATTCATGTATGGTGATGGTGTTGATCGCACCTTTTTAAGTTATCATGGTCTTAAATCAATATTTTTAAAAATATTGATATAGGCTAACCAACAAGAGGGAGAAAACTAATAACAATTATAATTATAATAAATTTAATGGAGGTTTTTCGGGTTTCAATCGTGTGCAAAACTATGAGTCTTGTGGATGTTTCGTGAACATTGCAGTTCACTTCTTCAGTTTCAGATCAGCCCTGAAGAAGTGAACTGCAATGTTCACGAAACGTCGGCAAGATTCGTAGTTTGCACACGATTGAAACACGAAAAACCTCCATTAAACTTATTATGATGATTTGTCGTGAAAGCATTGAATCTATAATTATAATTATTTAGTTGAATGTTGAACTCTTTTCTGCAAAATTCATTCTATTCGAAAATTCATCATTTTAGTTGAATAATCATCATTTGGTGGAAAATTTAGCTATTTTGTTGACAATTCATACTTTTTGATTGAATTCAACTATTTTTCATTTTAATTAAAATCAGTTGCGATTGAAATATCATCAATTTATCTTGATAATTCATCTTTTTTCTTTGAAAATTCAACTACTTGTTTTAAAGTTGAAATATTTGGTTAAAAATTAATTTTGCTTGCTGAAGATTCATCATTTTAGTGAAAAATTCATCTCTTTGGTTGAAAGTTCAACCAGTTTTTTTTAAAACTCGACTTTATTCTATTTGGCTTCAAAATTCAATAATTTGGTAGAAAATTATACTATTTGTTTGAAAATTAACTTCTACGTTTAAAATTCGATTTTTTTGTAGAAAATACGTCTTTTTGTATGAAAAAGTATATCTCTTCGTGAAAATTTAATCTTCTTTGGCAAAAAATGCAACTTTTTGGGTAGAAAATAATTATTCTTTTTTTTTACTTCACCTTTTTTGTTGAGGATTCAAGTATTTTGTTAAAAATTCGTCTTTTTTGGCTGAATTTAAAATGCCTTGTTTTTTGTTGGTAATTAGTTTCTCAAACTGAAAATTCAACTATTCTATTTTTTGTTGGAATCTTATCTTTTCAGGTATAAAAGTTGACTGCTTTTTGAAAAAATCCACGTTCTAGCTTAAAGACTTAACACTTTTTTTATGAAAATTTGTCTGTTTTGGTAGAAAATTGTTGAAGTCTTCTCCTTGGGTCGAAAATTCCACTCACTAGAACGACTCACTAAATCTGCGGTCATCAACGAGAATGATGGGGTAGGGGGTATAAAAGCCCAAAATTGGTAACGTAGTTTATGGATGACGCCTAAGGATAATTCCTCTCTAATTAAAACTATTTTTCAATAAAGGTAAAATTTTGAAACTCTCTTGGGAGTTAAGTTCCGGAATTCTGATTATCTTCGGCCCTATGGAAAGCCCATTTGTTCCTTCTGCATAAATATATATATCAAGGATTAAAAGATCGTATCCTGTCGGGTGCAACCTCATTTCTTAAACTAACATATATTTCATTTGACACAAGGCTGGATATATAAGATACGCAGAGAAAGGACGGCCAAGATTAAATCAGAATCAGACTCGCGAGACTCGCGCGAGCCGAGTCTGTGCAAGAAAGTCGTATCACAAATGATTACCGCGCTACCCGCGTTACACCAGCGACACGCCTGGCTGAGCAAAATCTCCTTCTCTGTCCAATTTGATCGTGCAAATATCTTTTTTACATATTGACCGTATTGAGTAACTCGATTACGATTGTTATACGAAGCAAAAGCGTCTCTTTGTGTCACACAGCTTTGTTTACATTTTATACTGTTTATGCCGTCAAATAATATCCATTTACTCGTTAAAAGGCCTTTTGTTGAATGAAAATAATGTTGAAAGCTGCTTCAACAGAAACCTGCTTGACAATAGTGAAAGTATTTCTGAAAAGTATATTATATATAATAATCTACGATTCATTCGTTCTGTCCACATTGTAGTGTTTTTTTTTTCTCGAGATTTTTTCTATCATGCTAATGTTAGATTTTATACGTCAGCTTGGCAGCTTATAAAATGAAGATGGTAAGGCATGACAATGCCTTGAAAAGAAAACAATTTCGAATTGCCAGGCTTAAAACTGTGTAATATCTTAAAATTGGCCAATTTTCAGTTGAAGATTTGAAAAAATGAATCATTTTAAATAAAAAAATATGTTATTGGAAAATTTCAAGAATGAATAATAACTCTAAATAAAGTGATAAAAATTAAACAATTTGAAATTTAAGAGTTAATAATTGTGTTCTTTAAAACCAAAATAGATAAAAATATAACTATCTGAAATTGATGCCTCAGTAATTAAATAAGAAGTTTAATTTTGAATAGTCACAACTTTAGACTTCTAAATTTTCAGCTTGAACGCTGCATTTTGAATTGTTCAAATTTGTTCATTTTTCATGTTTCCCATTCATAATTTGAATTTCTTTTTGCATATTTGAATTCATTTCAGTTTGCAATCTCAATTTGTCAAATTTTAATCGGTTCCAATTAAAAATGATTTAAATTCAAAAAATTTCAATTTTTAACGCTTTCAATTAGAAATAATAAAATTTTAATTTCTCTGGATTTAAAATTAACTCATATCCAGAATTATAATCTGAAATTTTTTAATTTGGAATATTTCGAAATTGTCCTATTTTAGAAATTTTAATCTATAATCATTCAATTTCGAGATTCTTCAATTCAAAACGAAAATTTTCGATTTTGAACGCTTTGAATTAGTAATGATACAATTTCAACTCCTTTCTAATGAAATTGTACAATTTTTTGCTCTTGGGTACTGTTTTGACACTCGTGATAGTTGTGTAGGCGACTGCAGTTCAGTTCCTCACCGGATTGTTGGCCATATGTCTTGAAAGTCTGATTCATACCCGTCTCGTTCATACCATCATTATTTTTAGGACTACGAACCTACTATTTGAAGGAGGATTAAATATAATAACCTTTCATTAATTAGAAATAGTTAATATTGACTTAACACGGAACCAATTGAATTTTTAAACATTGGAATCTGAATTTAAGCTCGACATTGAATAATTTTTACTTAACAATAGACATTTTTACCACCCTAGTTTTCCTTGTATTCAGTGCAAATCGTTCGTAAAAAGCGTACGTTACATATTCTATAACTTTCGAATCCTGTTTTCTTGTCCTTATTTCTTGTATATAAACGTATCGAGTTTACTCATTACTGGTGTGCGATACTTTACTCAGTCACACCACTTTTACTTAAAATTTAGCTTGAGCTTCCACATAGATTTAACTGGCATTAGGCAAAGTTTAGTTAGTATATTTTAATATTGTCTCAAATTGAATTTGAATTACGAAGTAATTACATTTAATTTTTATTTGACTTGATGATAGGATTACTGTAACTTAAGAGAAACTTAACTTCAACCGAATACACATCAATTTAATTTAAGGTGCTATAAATTACAAATTTTATAACACATAAAGTATGAAGATATAAAATGTTGTATTGAATTTTCTTGGCGAACTGGATGCATTCGTTTTTGGGAAAGGACATAAATAACGAGAAGTCGGTGAAATATGTCAAAGTAGAACAACCTCGCTCTCCAGTCTTTCAAACAGGAGGCTTTCATCGATGAAAGGGAAGACCGTCGAAACTTTTCAAGTCGTTAAGCCAAGACTATCTCCGGATTATTTTCTGCAGCTCACGACTGAAGAAATCGAGATCTGTGGAAGTATGAACCAAGAGACTTGAACTATTTTAATTAACTTTCCTTATTCCTATATTCTCACTGGATCATGAAAGTTAACACATTTTCCCACGATTAATCAAACTTCAAAAAGTGAAACTGAACCGATTTTTGAGTAAAAGCTCTTCGTATGAAGAAGGAATTAATGCAAAAAAGTGTTTTATACGTTTTCTACCTTTCTGGCTTCTTTACAACCAATGAAAATTTTGTTTCACAAACATTCATATAATAATGACGGAATCTCAATACCGACAAAGTGTAAATTTTTTCCCTAGCATAATGCGTTTGAAATTATTTATTGTGAATTGATATATATGTATATATGATTAAATATAGGATGGAGGAGAAAGAGAATTTAAAAAACGAAGCAGACGCGAATCAAGATAGAGAATTTGCAAAAACTGGAAATGCGAATAGAATTTCAGAATAAGATGAACGAACGCCTAGATGAAAAAATTTGGGAGACGCAAAAATACGCAATAAAGACATAGAGGGTACAGGGACAATATTTCAGGAAATCATTGTTAGGATTGCAACTGAAGTGGGTGGTACTGCGTTTGTAAGAAGAATGACTGGTGATGCTTGGTGGAATAATAAAATGCGCATAGCCGTTAACGAAAAGAAGCAAGCGTATCTAAGAAAGTTGAATATTACAGGTCTTGGCAATCACGAGAGAATTAGTTTAGAAAATGATTATAGGCACAAGAACAGGAAGTAAAAAATACTATAATTAGAGAAAGCAAGGATAAAATCAAAGCGGAAAAAGATAAGAAACTGAAAAATAATTTTTAAGGAAATCAGGAATTATTTTGGTAATGGGTCAAGGGCACTAAGAAAGGAAGTAGCAGCATACAGTTAGTCAGAATTAGGAATAGCAAAGGTGGAATGGTATGGGATACGGAAGGAGGAAAAGATGATTTCAGTGACTTTTAAAATAAATTATTTGGAGGTGAAGCTATGCAGCATAACAACTACGATATAGAAGACGATACGTTGGAAATGGTGACGAGTATTCGGCTGAAAGGCTAAGCGAGTGGATAAACATATGTGTCGAGATTGGTGAAGTTCCAGATGACTGGAAGAAGGTTATTGTCGTTCCAATATACAGAGGATATAGGGTAATAGAGGTAACTGCAAAAATTATCATCATTATACATAATTAGATAATTCTCTGGTTTTATAATTATAGATATATAGATATATTATAGATAGCTCTATATTTATAGAGCTATCAGCTTACTACGTACCGTAGGCAAAATACATTCGAAAATACCTATTCTTAAGGTAATGTAATTAAGGATCGTGTGATCTATGACATATAATGACTTCGTGAAGCTCTTCGCCTAGGGTGATTGCTAGAGAGGTTAATCAGGTACCTGTGTCGAAACGATGTTGCGGAACGAACGTGTTGCATACATCAGTAACACAGGAATTGTAGATTGATCTAAAATTCATACCTCTTCCTACACTTTTAGTTTGGAAAGATGGTCCTGCTAAAGTATTGGGTATGATACAAATCAGTACATACTTATAAGTACCAACTTTTCTTACAAATTTTTAAAAAACTAAATAGGGGCTGATGGGATTAATGTCCTAAAAAAGTACTGCTAAAATAGGACTAAACTGCCAAAAAAGTTCGAAATATGTCTCGTTTCATCTGGCCTTCTTTAGGATAAAAGTACCGAAAAAGTCCTACTTACACTCAGAGAAAAAGTTGTCTTGAAACAAAAGCATCGTCCTCTTAGCTGTTTTGTTTTGAACCACGCGAATACATTTTTTACACAAATAAAATTATTTGGCTGCAATATTGGGTGAAGTAATTCGCATTAGGACAATTTTTCTTGCAAAAGGATTTCTCTTCAGACAAATGAAAATTCTCTCAAATCTTAAATTTAGAAGAAAATTCCAATTACGTCAAGAAATATCCTCTTGTCACGAAAGGACATTTCTTTGAGTATTATTTTTTTTAGATTATTACAAATTCTAAATCATTTTTGGGACAACAGAAGTAGAAAAGTCCTACCTAATTTTGTTTTTGTTTTCAGCATAACATTTTCAGTAAAAAAGTACCAAAAAAGGTCAATTTGATTTTGTTTTAAATTTTCAATCCTAAATAATTTTTTGGATAATATCGCCAGGGTTATTTTTCAATGTTGCGTCCTTATGTTTATAACCTTTTATACTAAGAAACACGTACAAGGCTATGCTTTTACTGAAAAAGAAACACGTATGGTTACGTTGTGACTCATCATATTTATTTAGTTTACTTTAGAATAACAATTTAGGTATTCCTAAACAGCTATTGTTGCCTTTTTAATGACAGTGGACAACTTGATCCCACTCTCAAAAGTAGCAATGAACACATTTCGTACTGTAATTACTAGTTACCTATCGATAAATTAAATATCTTAGCTTCAGGATATGAAAGAAGAAGAGTTAGACATTATATATCAAAAGCATTAATATCTAATTGTAATTCCATTCTGCAATAAATTGAGAAAATACTTGAACAACGTCTAGACTAGCCTCGTCTTACAGTCATGGAAAATTTGTGGTTTTATTTCTTTGAAAATCTTCACAAGTGCTCATGGAATTTATATTTAAAAAGGATCCTGCTGAAAAAGAACTGCGGTACAAAAGAAGTTCAAAATAAGTTCAAAATACATCCGTTTCGAGCCCAATTGAATTCAAAGAAAATGTTGATAATATATTTCATCAAACGCAGACAAAAAGGTTTAAGTACTTTTTAGTAGCATAAGAATATAAAAATAATTAGGGGAAACGAGTTCGAAGTACTGAACGAGTACTGAATAATGGAAACAGTGATTGTGTCTTAAAGCAAAAGTTCCTTAGTATTCTTTTTATGTGTAGCAAATTTTGTTCACTAACATAGCACAAGGTATACTGTAAAGGGCAGTTCTACCCAAGTCGGGCAGTTGTAAATTGACATGGGCAGTTCTAAAAGTCAAAATGGGTATTTGTAAAAATTTTCTTTCATTCACGTTACAAAATTATACATGAAATAAGCGCATACATTATTGACAAAGAAGTGTTCAAAGAAAAATTATGAGAAAAGTATACGACAAATTTGGGAAGCAAAAACTTTTTCTTTTTTTTCTAGGTATTTGTATACTGTCAGCTGTCAGATTGGGCAGTTCCATATTTTGCCTAGAATATAACCTGACTCTAAAACTGTCTAATGATTAATTCTCTTCATTTTCATCAAATATATATTTTGCGTGTTTTTATGAGAACTGTTATTCCGTATGAGGTGAATAAATTATTAACAGGTTAGGTTTGGGTATCGAAGTAACTTTCATGCTTTTAGGATTCGAGCAGAAGCAAATAAGTACTACGAACCATACAACTTTTAAATAAATAGCAAGTTCATGCCTTTTACCAACATAACGAAATAAAATTATTCATAGTTTTTTTGTCTATTATGACTTCAAACGTTTTTCTATCCATCTCGTTTAGTAATTGCCATCTCATTTTATCCTTTTTATACCAGTACGGAACCAACTATTAAATTCTTCCTCGATCTCCGCGTAAAAGGAGAAAGAGAACGGAAAAAAATGTCTCATAAAATGGTGAAACTGTCTTTGTGGATCAAGATATCGGGTGCCAAGGAGTCGAGTGTCCTTGTATTCGAAGGACATTGGTATACGCTTATCCGGAAGTCATTGTATCCTTTTTCAGAATTGTCAGAACATTTACGATGGGCACATCGAGTTTTGCAAGAATTTGTAGCATGGGTGTCTTGTAAGGTGTGGTCCTGTTTGCTCAAGAGTCAAGCTTCCTTCGAGGAAGTACCTTAGGATAGAAGAGAGAGAGAGAGAGAGCGAGACTATAATAGAAAACGGAATAGGTACCTATCAGAATGTCACGCCACATAAACAGTTAGCTCATTTGTCCCGCGATTATGATGAACGTCTATCCAGATTGTTCTTTCCTCGATGAAAGCGTAAGTCATCAAAGAACCTGGGGCCAGGTTGCTCTACTTTGGTACCAGTCGACGACTCTCGCTCTCTTACTCAAGGATATAAATTAATATGCCCGATTCCACTTGGCGCCTACCGAATAGACAAACGGTGTCAGCATCACGTGCATTAACGGATTCGAAAATCAACGGGGGGGGGGGATATATGAAAGAGGTTAAAAATAAATAAGTCATGTATCTTTTAATTTACTTGCCATCAAGATAGACCCAAATTTTATAAGAAGAAAGATATTTTAGTAATTCTTTGAAGAGAACGTCCATTAATTACGTAAGTATTATTTTTGAAATATTAGCCACTCTGCCCCACCCCCTGTAAGGATTCGCAAGAGTTTGATAACTCAATATATTAACAATCGATAAATATCAGTTACACGAATTACTACTTATTACACGGGGGAGGGAAGGAATAAAAATTTGCAAAAAAATGTGTTACATACGTAATTTATGGATAGCTCCTACTGTTGGGATAAGTTTTTTTTGGGCTAAATTGGAATAAACAATGTCTAACTTACAATCAGCTCCAATTTCCTAGTAAATTTAGCTCATTTGATACAACAATTATCTTCAATTTTTTGTGTACAGTTTTTATTAGTTAAAAGTGTAAAAATATAGCTTAGAATATATTGTTTTTGATCAAGTTATAATTTTTTGTAAGTATCAATAGAATATACTTATTTTTTGATAGGGTTAAGAAACACTTGTGTTTTTCCAATATTGACACTCAAGAATGAGTTTTGTGAAAAACATTTCAAAAAAAGTGAAAATAAGAAAGAAACAAATCCAAAATAAAAGTTATGTTTTGTTTTTCACTAAGCCCTAGTCTTATAACTGATGTTTTTGTGAACATTGGCAAAAAATATCGATTTTGAATTTTCGATGGAAAATCATACTTCAATCATTTTGCAAAGTAAGTTAACAATAAAACAGATGAAAAAACATTTTAATTATCAAGGATCAAAAATATCTTATTTCCGGAAGTATCATCTCTCTTGAATAAAGGAGATTTTACTGTTTATCAGTGAAAATCCTTATTTATTTGATTCATCGGCCCATTTATAGCTATTTGAATCAGTGAAATTGCGCTCTGAATCAGGAAAAATTCTTACTGATTTGAACCAGAGATCTCTTTCTTACTGATTCAAATTTAGAGAGATAGCCTTTTTCTCAAATATTCTGCAACTGAATATAATATCAATCATTAGTTTGGATGAATACCATTTTTGAATTTACACTCGACAAGCATTTGTTTTACATTTAAATTGATATTATGTCATACCTACCAGAAAAAATGTAAATTAATGCATCCCAAAAAGCACTATAAGCAAGAATCATTTATTGATTACTTAGATTCGTATAGTCGATCTCGTAAGTAAGAGAAACACGATTCTCGACCTGGTGAGATTTTACCTACGCCATTTCATTGGAAATCATTGACATTTGGAAGTATAACATTCCGATTGGAAAGTGAAGCGTAAGTCATGTAACTAAGGGTTTAAAAATTATGCTAACATATTCAATAATAGATCTAGAAAGAAAGGGTGAATTGTCCATATACTACAATCACATTCATGTTAATTTTAAGTGCACAGAATGAGTTTTACAACAAATAAAAGGGTGAATTGTCCATATACTACAATCACGTACATGTTAATCTTAAGTGTACAGAATGACTTTTAGAACAAATAAACCTTTCAAGAAACATAATCTAATTTACAACATTAATTGTGAGCCTCCTTTTTTATGTAAGAAAATCAACTTTCACGTAATCATTAAATCGAATCGATGGTGTAACTTCCTTGTGTATTGTTATAATTCAAAAAGGTCAGATTCATCGTAAAATCGGTTACAGGTTAACAAGTCGAAGTGCTAGATTGTCTGTTATTAGAAGATGGAAAAGGAAGTAAGATTCTATTCAAAGTTCAGAGTTCATAGAATTCAAATTCTACATAGGTACTATGTTGTCCATAATTTGGAAAATGTTCACATATATTTTCATATTAATATAATATATTTATTTTTCAGGCGTACAGTATAATTATAATTGGTTTATGTAGAATCATGGCTTATCAGTAAAAGTTTTAGAAGTTTTATTACATTATAAGATGTGCATTCAAACTTGTATGCAATTAGGTATAAAATTACAAATTCAATAACCTAATGAAAAGTTTTTTCTCAAATTAAAATATTATAAATGAAAGTTGATAACAGAAGTCACTTGAAAATATATGTATATAATCATTACCAATGGAAACACGTACATTGCAAGCGGATATTCCTCATTATGCGACATCATCATAATACCCTCTCAGAGTTCGTGGAAGTTCAAAATGCTTTAGCAGGCACTAAAAAAATTGTGCCCAGAGGCACAACATTCAGTAGGGATTCCCAAATCCCGACAAATAATAAACATAACGGGGGCTAAATTGGAGAATTATTGCACAAAATGTTGCACATACTGTCCTGTTATATTTAGAAACACTCACAATCAACTGTGCGATGAAATTCTTCAAACATAACAAATGTCATTACTGTTTTTTTTCACCGGGGTAATTACGCAGCAAGATTTTTTTCTTGTTACAATGTGTATAAACTAAGAAGTTGTACGAAACTTTCGTTACATTACAATACGTTATTTTCGTTCGGAACAAAAGTTTCGTTATTTTGGTTATCGCTATTGCCATTTTCAGTAGTAGATTTACCAAATCGAATTTTAACATTCTTTGAAGCCATTTCGGGGTAAATCCTTGTAAGGGATCTAAAAGTCGCAATTATGAAACCCAGAACAACTTGTGTACTCCAGACGATTCACCAGGTCACTCAAACATATTCTTCGAGAAATTTTTAGATACTGTGTTCCTGCAAAGGTTTAATTTGCTTCTGCGAAAGTAAGAATAATCTGGGTTTACCAGAGGTACATTCGCAACCTCAAATAGGTTTAACCCGGAGAAAAAAGACGACTGAGTACAAACAGAATCGAGTTTGGACGTAGTCAAGAAGGTAAACTTCGATATTTTTCGAAGTCTTTCGAAAAATAACCCTCCATGAGGGTCTGGAAGGCTTTATTATCACCTGACTACAAGCATGTTTTATTGGATTCACTGGGACTCTGAAACATATTTTACTACGTTGAATTCGCAGAGACACAGAGTGTAAAAATTCCTCGAAGAATATTTTCGAGCGATCTGGTGAATCCTCAGAAAACCCTGGATTATCGAAGATCTCGTCATTACGTATTTCAAGTCCTTTAGGAGTGATAACGGGGAAATGCCTCCGAAGAACGATATAGCTCGACCTAGTGCGCCTCCAGGTGAATCCGAACCATCCTTGCTTTCTCCAAACGTGTTTCAGCCTTCGCAGGAGCGCAGGGTGGCAAAATTCCTCGAGGAATATGTTTGAGAGACTTTGAAATCCCTTAGAAGGGTTTTCCTCAAAATGCCTTCGAAGAATATTAAAATGCGATCTAGTACGATCTAGTGCGATCTAGCAAGTCTCCTAGGCCCTAGGGTAAGTACTTGAAATTCTCTACTATCCATATAATTTTCTGGGGTATTCGATTAATATAATTATGTATTAGTAGTCATTATTAAGAAACAGTAATTTCGTTATTCAAATCAGTTTTGTCCTTTTGGGAATGAAACGAAACAAAAGTAAGCATATTTTTTGTAGTTGATGGCAATATCAGTAACGTAAACGAAAATAACGAAAAATTCGGTACACATTAACGCAATGTAACAAAAAGGAACGTATTATTTTTTTTTTTCGTTCGGATCCCTGCTTTTCTTAGAATTCTCTTTTTAATAACAAGATTTTTTAAGTTCTCCTGAAATGACTTCGGGATGTCTAAATTAGTATTTTCATATATGGTTCGAACCACAGAAAAATTTGTTCCACGGCGGAATGAGAGTTGATCCACTTATAAATGTTTATATGTTTGTGGAAAAACATTTCTTCTAATGGAACTTTCCATGCATCTTCAGAAAGTAATTCAGAAGCTATTCCAATTATTGAAAAAAGTCGCAGCACAATTTTTCTTCTTGATTATAAGAGTGATGTTATTCCGTGTTTTATTCTTTGTTTTAATGAAAGATTCGAATATAATACCAGAGGCCAATTTTTTCGTTCTTAAAATGGGACTTATTGAGTATAACCGCCGCTGCAAAAAGCGAATTGAACAATCTTCGAGGATGATGGGAACATAAAGACTTAGAAGCCTTCTTTTGACTTCTCACTTGCCTCTCCGCCAAGTCGTGTATTACGAAGCGTTTGACAGTGAAAGTTATTCAGAGAAGCCGGGGGCCGAAGGCGTACCCAAATCTTATAATTCGCTTCGTAAACGACCCTTCTGTACAGTTGCCTTCATTAATGTCTCGTATTATCTTTATTTGAAAAAATATACATTTATTCAACAACAACAAAACTATTGAAAGGTGAACCATCCAGCTTTTGCTAGCTCAATCGATTTTCCAACATTTAGAAATTCTGAAAAGTTGAAAAAATCATTAGGATGAGAAACTATTAATATTTTTAGAAACTCATATTTCAAGATTATTGTATAATTGCTATGATAGCAAAATAATTACTTTTTAGAAATAAAATATTATAAATAGTAGTGCCAGGGGTCCTAGTATTCGCCAGTCAGTCATTTGAGTTTCTGAACTTTTTTACGTATGTGCCCATCTAATGTATGTTGTGAGTGTTGGAAAAAACAGTTGTCAAAATTCAGGGTTTCCTGACCCAAATAAATCCAAGTTTCTCATTGGTTACGATTGTTGGTGATCACTGGGTTAATGTCGAAGTTATTGATGCTGAGTAATCGCCATGATTTTCTCATAAATAAAGATTAATTTTGAATACGGACAACATCCTAGTCAGTAAAAAACATTTCTTTCTTCCAACATTTACAATAATTATTTGTTCTCCAGTACACGATGAGCTGAAATTTAACTGTATACATTACTAAGTTTATGAATTTTGAAAGTTACTTTCAAAATATTTATACATATTTCAAGCTTTATCCTTAGTTTTATCGGAAAAATCTGTCTGTTGGCGATTACTGGAGTCGAGAAGATAACTTGGCGTTTGACCTTATCAATTGAATATGATTGAAATTTCCCGCATGCAAGGTAATTATGAGATGACTATATTATATTGAAATAAATCCTCTTGAGATCCTTCTGAAGTCTCGAAGGTGAGAGAATTGAGAGAATTAGAGACTAATTCCAGGAGGCATAAGGAGCCATAGATACACGAGAGCTCGCATGAAAAAATGCATTGACGTGAAGGAAGCTAGAAAAGTATGCTAGGACAGAAAAGTGTGGCGACAAATCGCTCATAAAAAGAGCTTCACATGAGGACCTTGTGAAGGTCTTCACTTGAGGTTATCTCTAGAGAGATATAAAATCAGAGCAATATTGAGTAACGAACGTATTAATTGAATGAATAACACGAGATTTCTTTAATTTTTTGAAAGAATCAACACCTCCTTCCTCACATTACTTCCTTCCTCACCAACTGAGTCACGCCTAGCCCGAAAAGGAAATGGCTCAATGGTACAATAATAATAAAAAAAGGAGGGCCTAAATTTGTTACAGAATTTATGCACTGCAAATAAAATGTCTTTGTGTCAATACAAAATGCTATTGAATAAACAACTATTCTATTTTATAGAATTTTTTGTCTGTATGCAGCCCTGGTAGAAGGCCTTCGCTGTTAAATTCTAACTATTCAAAAATGTATTATTTTTAAATACAGAAATAAACTTAAAAGAAATCAGGTTTTTTAATTACATCGATGAAATAATTTTCACTTATTAAAAAATACTAAATTTGAATGAACAAACTGAGATTCATATTTATTGACATAAAGGTTCAATTTGGAATAAAGTAAATGTAATTCGTATAATTTTGAACAAAGATTGAAAGTCTGTATGACAGTATGGTTGCAACTTGATTGAAAATTATTGCAAAATGTGTTCAAATGAATGAAGAATGATAGAAATTGACTGAAATTGATAACGGAGTAATTACAAAAGTGCCTGAAATTGATGGAAAGATAATTTGACAATTGACTGCAAAATTATTGCAATTGACCAAAAGTGATAACAAAGAGATTTCAAAGTTACTATTATGAATTTCAATTGTTTGCAATTTAACTCATATTGATCAATAGGTGTTTTCAATTGACTGATTTAAATGATTTAAAAATTGATTGAATTTCATCATAGTGGGACTGAAACTGATTGTAAATGATTGCAAATTGATTGCAATCGTATTTAAATTGATCGCAATCCGATTAAAAGATGACTACAATTGACTGCAAACTTACAATTACGTCAATAAATTTAGGTAGATCTTTAAAAAGCTGTAATCGTTGCATATAAAAATGAATGCTCGTAGTTTATATTTACCCTACAGTTGGAGTTGGTGTAAATCAAATCAATTTTACGGCCAAAGGAGAATCAGAGAACCGGTGATAGTTTATGTGATCTGTTGAAGATTATTAATGGCAAATAAAGTAAGACCCGTGCCTCTTTTCTACCTCCTTTCATGTTTTTGATCGCAAGACCAGTTTGTGTTCGCTCTTCAGGGAAAGCGAAGCGACATACCTAAGGCGTGAAAGGACCTCAGGCTCCTCGAGATTGGCCCTGACCTTGCGATTCGCTCGACTCACTTAAATTCAATAATATTCTTTTTATGTTTCTCAAATTTGATTTTTAAAAATGTCAGTTTCCGAATTGAACCGAATATAAGATTATGCGAACCGTGTGAGGAGCAAAACTGGTGAAAGTGACAAGAGACATGGTTGTCAGCTACTATCACCATTACGAAATATTAAGCATTCATCAAAATCAACTATTGCAGTCACACCACTTTCTTAAAAAATTAAGGCTTTTTTCACTGAATGAAAATATTTTTCAAATATATTTTGCAAATAATTTATGAAAGAAAATTGATCATTTAAGCCACAATAATATAGTTATGTAGAAAGCTTAAAATTAGTTTTGAAATATTAACAAGGTTGTCATAGACTGATGTACCTGAAAAAGATGAGAGAAGTGACAAAAAGTGACTTCTGTTTACACAAAAAGAGGCCCGTGATTTGAGTAGAAACAATAATCTACACTGTAAAAAAATCTTTTGTGGTATTTACAATTAGATTGTAATTTCACGAGCAGTGTATTTTAAATTACAACGTATAACCTGCTAAATTTACCAATGTTGATCCGAAATTATACGATCTACTCCAATTTCACCCCATGGAACAGTATGAAATAACTGTCCGATGCACAGTGGGCTGAGAGACCACCAAAAGTGGCAAAAAGTCAACTTCACAGTTATTAATGGAAGAATTATTTTTTATAATATAGATGAGTTGAAGAAACTTTCCACCAAATTTTATGATATTTTAACTAGTCCTCTTAATTCTAGAGCGTTATGAATTGAAGAAATGTTTCTTTTTTTTGTTACTGTTTTTTGAAGAAAATCTTTGAAAAACTCGTTCCTGATGTTACGAACCAAAATTTTACAATCATTGCTGCGTATGAGAGTGGGCATAAATAATTATGTTATAGAAAAGAAATCCAAATTTCAGCTCGGTTTTGAATCCTCTCACTTTGTACTCATGCATTTAAGGAATTCACGGCAATAGACAATTTTTGAATCAAAAGTTCCCCGAGGTTAAACCTGGTATCTAAAGTTCTATAGTGCTTTTAGGTTCATTATGATGTTTACTGTCAGGTTATTTGCCATCGTCTGCCACCATTGACATTTGACGAAGATATTAGTGAATGAAGTTGAGCGTGCACAGTGGGCTGGAGACCACCGAAAAGGGCCAAAAGTCAAATTTTTGTTTGGCCTGAAATTTCTAAATTTTTACTTATTCGTATGAAACTTGGTGTAAGGAGGTTTCTGATGTCGCTGATTTCGAATTTGACATCAAAATGCCTAAATTCAAAATGGCAACTCCAATATGGCGCCTGAAATTTCTAAAATTTTACGTATTCATATGAAACTGGGTGTTAGGGGGATTTTGAAGTCTCTGATTTTGAATTTGATGTCAAAATTCATAAATTTAAAATGGCGGATCCAATATGGCGCCTGACATTTCTGGATTTTTATTTAGACAAACTCGAATTAACCGACGAAGAAAAGTTTGACGTGGACGGAGATATTTAATGAGAGGCAAGAGGACTCATTTCAAAGTTTGATACAAATATGTAAAAATAAGAATACAAATACAAATGAAGAAAAAATTTCGAAATTTTAGGCGCCATATTGGATTCTCTATTTCGAATTCAAGCATTTCGACGTCAAATTCGAAATCAGCGACCTCAGAAACCTCCTTACACCAAGTTTCATATGAATATGCACAATTTTAGAAATTTCAGGCGCCATATTGGACCCGCCATTTTGAATTTATTAATTTTCACGTCAAATTCGAAATCAGCGACCTCAGAAACCCCCTCATACCCAGTTTCATATGAATATGTACAATTTTAGACATTTCAGGCGCCATATTGGACCCGCTATTTTGAATTTATTAATTTTAATGCCAAATTCGAAATCAGCGACCTCAGAAACCTCCTTACACCAAGTTTCATATGGATAAGTACAAATTTAGAAATTTCAGGCGCCATATTAGATCCGCCATTTTCAATTTATTAATTTACGTCAAATTCGAAATCAACAACCTCAAAAACCCCCTCATACACAGTTTCATGTAAATCCAAACAAAATTTGACTTTCGGCCACTTTCGGTGGTCTCCCAGCCCACTGTGCGATGTACAATTACTATGTAAATCGACAATCCATTGACAAACTGACAGAAAGAGATGGCGCGTTGGACTTTATCATAAGATTGCGTCTCAGAGCCTCTAATATTGCTCTAATAGTGATGACGAGTTCTATGTGAATAAAAGAAAAAGTCTTTTCTATTCAAAACGATACATGAAAAAAGTTATATGCACTTTATTTATCCTGCTAGAGTGTTTTTAAATTTCTAACCTCACGAACATAGCCTCAAAATTGAAATGTGGTCCTGGAAATTTACGTCCTACATTTTTTTTTACGAAAGTGTGTAAACTTACATCGTTGCACGCAGATCGAATAATTTCCACTGTGGTGCGATGTAAAATTACACCAACTTTTTTTACAGTGTGCAAAAAAATGTCGATATTTAATTTATCGGCTTACATTTTTAAGATAAGATGAAATTCTGTTGCTGAATTCGGGGGTGAAAACCAAGGTCACCATTGCTAGCATAAATTTTACAAGTAATGTTCAGACAAATTGTAATTCATTTAATTAAAAGCTGAATGAAGCTTTCACATTCAACTACCGCATTCATATTTTGATGCTTTACAATAAGAATTAGGAACTATAAAACCAGAAAAATGAAATCTTTAATCATTTTAATATTGCAGACTTCACAAACTGAAATTCTCTCAAAACAGGGTATATAGGGTAATTTTCCACGAAATTAGGAGGAGAATAGAGAAATAATATCTTTGAAATAAAATTAATATAGATACCATATTGGATTCAATGTAAACCGCTTTAAATTCCTAACCTTTCGAGCAAAAATATTGCAATTTCAACAAAATTGATGAATTTTTAACCAACACGCATAAACTTTCAACCAAGAACATAAATAATAACATAACTTCTCAACCAAATAATTTAATTTTCTAATAAAAATGTTGAATTTTAGTCCAAAAACGAAATAGACTAATTTTTTGTTGAAACTGTTAATTAAAAAGAGAATTTCCAACAAAATAAATAAAGGTTCACAACATTTTTTTTTTAACGAAGTGAATAGTGATAGTGAATGATAGTGAATAGTGATTAATTCAACCAAAGAGACAAATATTCAACAAAATAGTTAAATCCTCAAATAAAACAGATTATTAACTTTCAACCAACTATGTAGTTGGATTTGTAGCAATGAAAAAATCTCTACCAAGAGGGATGAATTTTCAATCAAATAGATGAATTTTGACCAAAAATACATATTTTGAACCAAAGCGATAAGTTTTTCGTCAAAGAAGACAAATTTAAAAAAAAAAAACCTGAATTTTCAACAAAAAAGTTAATTTTCAACTGAGACAGCTGAATTTTTAACCAAATAGTTGGAATATTTGGAGTAGTTGGAATAGTTACAATTTTGGTTTGAAAAAATAATTGTCAACAAAAAAAAATAATTTTCTATCAGTTAAATTCAACTAAAAAATACGAATTTTTAACAAAATAGGTGAATACTCAACCAAAAAGATGAAATTTCAGAAAAAGAAGAATCATTTTCTATCGAAGAAATCATTTTCATTAAAAGAGTTGAGTTTTTCAGCTAAAACTTCGGATGTTTTCGACAAAATTTGACTTTTAATTCCGAAAAGATCAATTTTCAACAAAAAAGGACATTTTCAACTAAGAGGGTTGAATTATTAACCAAAGAGCTGAATTTCCAACAAAACAAAAAATTAATTTTCAACCGAACAGTTGTATTTAGAACTATATAGTGGCACTTTAAAACAAAGGAGACGAATTTTCAACAAAAAAGGTAATTTTCAACTAATTTTCAAAAAAGATTAATACTGAATCAAAAATATAATAGCAGACTTTTCAACCAAAAAGAATTAACTCTCAAGCAAAAATAGTTTTATTTTCTTATTGGGTTCTATGAATTCAGTTGAAGGAGAAAGACTGTGAAGCCTGCGATAAATAAAAAATAGGTTTCAGTTTCGGATTTAAGAACAAAAAGCAAGAAAAAGGGAAGTTTCTTAAAAATAGGAGGAAAAGAAGAATTCTTTAAAAATGAGGAAAAGAGGGGAATAGGGGAAAGAGAGTGAAGTCTGATATTGAATAGCATTTGAATACCATAGATTACTATATATTTCATACATATATTAATTAAATTTCTTTTTGTGTAAAGAAGATCTGAAATAAGATGGATTAAAATGAATAGAGTAGCCTTTCCTTTTAAAAAAGTGAATATAGTGACTTTTTCTCAATAAAGTGACTGAAAAGTGACTAAAAGTGACTTAAGTGACTATATCATATTGATTGATTTCACAAATTTTAATTTATGAACGAAAATATTTTTATCATATAGAATAACCGAGGGGTTAACAACTCGTGAAGTCAGGTGTACACCTTCTCTGAAGTCACTGGCGTGAATTCACTTGAAGTCACATGAAGTCACTGAAATCAATTGAAGTCAGTGTACACTCCATCAGTCGAGTTATTGTGAACCCCTCGTGAATAACAAATAAAGTAGATAATTATGAAAGAAAAAGAAATATGAAAGTAATTATTCAGGACATTACAGGCAACGGTTTTCTTTTTCATCTGTTTTCCTTGATGCTTCTTTGGATTGTAAACTTTTTAAGACTTTAGAGTGGTGAAGTTTTTTTACCAGCAGCTGGCTGTAAGAATGAATTCAATTCCAGAGATGGTCTAGAACACCTTTAATTACGCAAACTGGCGAAGAACTTAATTACCTGGATAATATCGTTTCATAAGAATGACAGACTTTGTAATTCATAATCCAATCTCCTGTCTGTTGCCATGTCGCAACCAAAGTTTTGTAAAGAAAGAGCAAAGAGAAAGATTAAAGACTCTTTCTATGGATGCCGCAAAATTCTACTGAATAAAAATAATGAATTAAAGTTAATTAAAGTTTCTTTTAACCTCTATATATTTTCTAAATAAATATTTCCGAACATTCTGAATAAATTATTAAATATTAGTACCAGTCAAAAGTGTACTGAATCCATAAATTTCGTTCATAATTTCAACTTAGATGTATTAACGGGTATTTTTAACACAATAAACAAGAAAACATAACAATTTTACACCTTCAGATAGTTGGGATTCAATCAAGTGAAAGTCTCGATTTAAGTCAAATTTATCTGATTTTAAGTGAAATTTCACTGAATTTAAGACTCAATTCTCAAATTCAGATAATTTAATGCTTTCACGATGATTCATTATGATGAATTTAATTTTTCAATTTTAAAGCTTTTTCGGGTTTCAATCGTGTGCGAAACTATGAATTTTGCCGACGTTTCATGAACATTGCAGTTCACGAAACGTCGGCAACATTCACAGTTTCGCACACGATTGAAACCCGAAAAGCATTAAAATTTAAAATTGTAATGTATCAATTCTCGTGTTATTTATTTAATTGACACGTTCGTTGCGCAACACTGCTCCAACCCAGGTTGCTGATCAATCTCTCTAGCGATCACCCCAAGTGAAGAGCCTCACAAGGTTGTTATGTGAGGTTCCCCACTTGGGCCCATTAATATCCAAGGTCTTTGTTTCAGGCGTCATTCACTTTATTGTCACTCTTTTTATTAACTATTTGTCGCCACACATTTCTGTCCTGGCATACTACTCTAGCTTCATTCACGTCCATGCATTTTTTCATGCAGGCTCTCGTGTTTCTATGGCATCTTATGTCTCTTCGGATTAATGTATCATTCACAGATTCTAACCATTCATTCGGCGGCATACCTCTGGGCATTCTCCCATTTACTTTACCTTCATACACTTGTTTCGTTAGTCGTTCATCTTTCATTCTTTCAACACACCCAAACCATCTTAACAAATTTCTATCACAAATGTCAACTAGTGTCTCTCCTGTACCACATTCTTTAAGGGTTATCTCGTTTCGGACTTTGTCCATCAGTGTTTTTACGCATATTATGCGCAGAGATTTCATGCCAATCGCGTTGATTTTATTCTTGTCCTTTTCTTGACAGGTCCATGTCTTGCTACCGTATAGTACAGTCAATACAAATATAGAATTATGTATTGCCATTTTAACCTTTGATAAACAGAATAAAACAATCGAGTTTCAGCTTCAAAATAACAAATTTCATTAATTCATTAAAAAAAAGCAAGTTGAATTTTCAACCCGAAAAGTGAACTAAAACAAATTCAACAAAATCCCTAAGTCTTCAACGGAAGGGTTGAGTTTCAAATAATTAAATTTTTAACAAAAGAATTTGTTACTAAAAAAGAGGAATTTTCAAATCAATAGTTGAATTTTGAACTAAAATTATGAATTTTCTAATCGAAAAGACGACTTTTCAACAAATATCGATTTTTCAGTCATGAAAGAAAAAAATTTCATCCAAATTTTTGAATTTTCAAGCCAAAAGACGAATTTTCTGTAAAACAGTTCAATTTTCAACTCGTAAATATGAAGTTTAAACAAAAATGAAAAATTTCGCCCAAACAGTTGCATTCTAACCAAAAAAAGTAAATTTCAAACAAAGAACATTATTTTCCACCAAAAAAAAAAACAAATTTCCAGCTTAAATAGATAAATTTTCATCAAAAAATGGAAAAGTTACACAGTAATACTAAAATCTGACTTTTAAGAATAACAGAATTTCATTTCTAACTTAAATGAAGTGAATGAATTAATTTCAAACATGAATTGGTCTTAAATGCCACGTCTCTATCTGAAATGTGCAATAATACGATGAATAATTGATAGGAATGCCAGAAATTAGGGAAAGCCAGTGTTGTTCGATTCCGTGATAACTCGTTTTTTTTGCATGTGCGTCGTTTGTGAAAAGTTTTTCATGAATTAAACCTGAGACAAATTCCAAGGAATACATTGTAAAGTAGATAAAGGAAAGTTTAAGTTCTCAACAATACTTGTGTCATAAATTAACCTAAAAATTTAATTTTAATTGCATAGAGCGGTGGACTTTCAACCATGTGAGTAACTCGAAGTCATATTACAATCGGTTGAATTTCAGCCGGAGAATGATCTTTTTGGTTACATTTGAGAGTCAACGGACTTTTTAGACTGAAATTCAGATTCTTGTATTACTGTGATAACTGAAAAACCTGCGTGTTTATCTTGCCTAAATATGCAGCTTTCTCTGAAAAATGCGTCCAACGCCTCAGAAAACAAAGTTAGCTTCCTGCATTTAATTGAAAACTTGCTCAACCCTTGCCTTTCTTGGTTCGCCTGCATCTATCGACTAATGAAACGACCTTATCGTAAAAGTGCATCGACGTGTCTGAAGTGTCTAAGTATAGAAAAGCGCCATGCGTCATGAAGCGTATGCCATAATTTTACCATGCCGGGATTTGCCTTTGTCAAGAAACCTACACCATTCAATCGATTTTTTGGCGCTAAATTTGCAGTGATATAACTCTTGCCCCAATGACATGGAAGTGCTTTTTCAGAATTAACCATACTTTAGCAGATTTCTTGAGCTATACAAAATAGCTTCAATTTTCAAGTGCCTTTATGCAAAATCTATAAATGAGTTTCATTTCAATAAATGTTACATGAAAAAACCGGATGAAAAGATTATGATTCTGATTTAATTTATTTATAGCTTTAGAAAATTAACAATTTTAAGTTTTCCAAAACGTTGCAAATATGGAAGAATTCGAGATTGAATTATCTAATTAGATTTTTGTTAATAAATCCTTTAAAATTAAGAAATTTTAAATCATGTGATGATGCGAATTTTCTAACTTCACTGTTTGAAATATCTTGACATGACCTCAAAGCCAACTCTACTAATACATTTTTTTCGATTTTATATTTTGCTGAAAAATCGTTTTAGATGTGAATTTTTGCAATTTCGATCATAATTAATGAAAAAAATTGTATGCACAGATTTTAATAAAATGCATCTTTTTCAACAGAAAGTATCAAGGTTGATCTGTTAAATATCTAGGAAATAACAAAAAATGAAATTGAGAAATGCACAATTTTTAAGAATTTTTATCGCAGTGCAACCAGACCCCATAAATCGAATTTTTTCCAACATGGGGTGATAGTTAGTTTATATAAATCGATAGAATGTTTATATCTATCCCCATATGAAAATTTTCATCTTTCAGAATTTTCTAAGTGTATGATTTTTCGTGAATAAGTATTTTTTTTAATATTATAAATATAGCAACATAATAATTACACAATTTTTTTATTGTTCATGAATCGATTGATGTATTTAGAAACACTCTATGGCCAAATAAAGTTATTATATGTACAGATTCGTAAATATTACTAAGATTTCAATTTGTCAATTTGTTTAATGCCCAAAAGAGACAAAATTCCCAGTTTCTGAAATATACACCAATATGTTAAGCATAAAATTTATTCGTTATGATGATATATAAAGGTAGTAAATTGACATACTTCAGGCCAAAAAAAGTAGATTAGTTGTTAAAATCCTTTATTGCATTTCAGCTGCCAACGTTTCGAAAACGGTTGTTTCCCTCATTAGGACATAAAGTTTAGGTTGAATTTTGAAGTTCGTCAAACATCTCAACTACTATTTAAGATTCCTATTCCTCATCTTCATCATTTAAAGAGCTTTATTGTTTACTTGAAGTTTTGTTTACTTCCTTTAAATTCTTTAAATTGTTTAAATTCTTCTAAATTCATACTTTCAAAAAACTAGTAATTTTGTCAATTTACTACCTTCATATATTATTTTTATAAATTTATATTACTCAGCAAAACAACATCGCTCCAACACCATCATTAATCTAACTAAGCTCGTTATGATGAAATAAATCATTTGTATTATATAAGAACCAATGACCAAAAGTAACTAATAATAAGAGATAATAAATAATATGTAAATAATAAACAATACATAATTCAAAAAACGTGGGTAAAATCGCCTTCTCCATCCCCTCAGACTTCTTTTGCATTCCAGAATCCCATTTCTGCATCCCCACAGACTCTTTTTACTCACAGACTCCTTTCATTTTTCTCATTGCATTCTTCATGATTTTAAATTATTTGCATTTAATTAATAGATGTATCGAAATTAGACTGTTAAAATTAGTCATATTCGCTCACAAAAAATAACTGGAGACAATTTAACTCTTAGTACCAATGTAAATTTTAGAAGTAAATGATTATTGAATGGATTATCATTCTGAGGTACTGCATTCTTGATTCTTGTATTAGAAGACTTTTATCATGATCATAATCAGCCCGATTCTTGTACAAGGTTTACTTCATTATAACTATACTTCGGTGATTGCCAGAAAGTTGACCACTTTAAGTCCAAGTCATTTTCCACATCTTCTTTGAATAATAAATCTTTCCTATAAAATCACCTCAGTGAAGAACTTGTATGAAATAACAATTTAGTGAAGTTTCAATATTTCAGACATTGCTCAGAAATTATAAATAAAAATGTACGCAAAATGTCTGGTCGTGCACCTGCCCCAACCAATAAATTTCAAATGAAAAATTGCTAAAGAGTATCAATTTACTGTTGAGGATTTTAAAAATCACTTCAAAATCTTTCACTCAAGTTTTTTGTCTGGTCACGCTACATTGCTATTTTAGAATAGAACGCGACAATAATTCTTCAAACTATTATTAATGTGGGCTAAAATTGTTAATTTAATACTTATCCCGTTAAGAACGTAGGGGTCCTGAAGCACTCACTGTATTAAAGACGTTGTAAAAAACTAGGAATTAAATAATTCTGCAGTTCTATCCATTTAGTCATGTTCTCGAATCCAAAAGGAAGCCGAGTGACCGCTATCATTTGTATCTTATGTTTTTATCCGTTCATTTTAGTACATACTAAGAGTGATTGTTTGTGGAAATTCGCATTCTGTAATGATGCGGTTACTGAACGTTTGGTTTTCGAATAAGAAAAGAAATAATAGAGATTTTTTATTCCAAGTCTTGGATCCTGTTAACGAGATGAAATACTAAGAATTTCTAACATGCTGAGTTCAGTTCCATCCAGCAGTTTATCGGGCATCGTAATCGAAAGTAGTGGGTCCTGTAGGTCGTAGGACCCAACCGGCCTTCCCAAGTAAGGAATTAGACGTAGCTGCAATAATTTTTGAAAATGGTTCTGAGTAAAATTATTATTATCAGATAAAAACTTAAAGAATCTTACTTAGGAAATCTTACTTTTAGACAATTTTGACCAAAAACGACTATGGAAATCCCTAAAGAGCATTTTCAGGTATAATATGTAAAATAATCACTTTTGCCCCGGTTTAATATAGTATATAGTTAAAAATCGATTCATCAACATTAATTCTAAAGAACAGTGATAATGAGCACTATTTTCGCGATATTTGTTATAAAATGTCCGGTAATACTCCATATTAATTTATCTTAATATAAAATAAGAGGATGTTTTGAAATGCTTAAATATTTGTATCTGTTGCGAACATATTTTGAAACGAAGTTTCTCGCCGTTCCGAAATTCGAAATGACTAGTCCAATATTTTTTATATCCTCGGCTAGTCCATCCCCTCTTCCAACTCCCCCAATTTTTCGGGACGACTAAGCGCATCTATTTTGAAAAGAGTTTTGGAATTTTTTTATTTCATCATAGTAGCATATCTTGTTCCACGACCTTTAGAACATATCAAATTCATATCCATCGGAAATGCATTACTTGATTTCTTAGATTTATATTTCTATATACTCTCTTCGGTTGGCCGTAATTAATATATATATTAGGTGGTTAGGAATTTTTCTTTGCTTTCGCAAAATCGCATTATCTTAAATAGTCCACTTTTTGGCAATCACCCACTTTTATATGTACTTACATCGACAATGAATACAGAACAATCCTCTATAAGCCTATGTAAAAACCACAATTTTCATGAAATCATCATAAAGAATGCGTTCAAACTACTTTGCAGCGGTTTTTTTCTTACTGTAGACAATATACAGTCGAACCTCGATAACTCGAACCTCCATAAGTCGAATTTTCGATAACTCGAAGACATTTTTCGGCCCCGCGATTTTCGTCAAGGTACAATAATTCCTCGATAACTCGAATTTTCGATAACTCGAAGTTTTTGCTTCCCTTGGTGGTTGGAGTTATCGAGGTTTGACTGTAGTTCGGGTAAATTGAAAGGCAAAACAAAGACGCCAAGGTTTTCACGTATACGTCTAAAAAATGCAATACATACTATGGTACTGAAGATATTTACGCCTTAAAATTCCTTCTTATGTAAAAAAATCAAATAAAAAATGTAATTATAATTTAAAATTTAAATGAGATTACTTAAATCTAAAATTTCAATGTTTCAGTATTCCAATATATTATAATACTTTGTATATGCGAGGTGTATTACGTTAAGCAATAATTTCACCGCAATTTCTACCATTTCGCTTCGAGCACTAATTATCGTCTTCACGAAGTGCGATTCCGCGAAAGCGTGACACCTTGCATACTATAAGTCAACGAAGAAATGCGTTTGCATGTCGCAAATTCTATGCACGTAACGGGCGGTAATAAAGTTACGACGAGATCATAGCGAAATATGATGTGGAATAATTGAATTTCTCAAACCAATTCCGGAATGTCACTGATATCTAACATCCTAGAACTAAAATAAAATCGCGATCAAGAAAGGGAGTCTATAGGTAATACAAATTTTAATAATGCATTATATTAAAATAGAATCTTCATTTTTAACTCAGTTTTATTTCCATGCTGTCTACTCTCTAATTTTGTCATTTTTTAATCAATAGTATAAAATCCACGCGCATCAACCGTGCGTTCATGCCTCTGGATTTTTATTTCCTTGCATTAAAAACATGAACACTTTGAAAATCCGTTATTAAACAATGTTTGAAATATTAAGGGTTTGTCCAATGTTTGAAACGATAATTAATCATTTTGAATTGGAGTAAAATCGTTTAAGATTATATAATTTCAAATTTAAAGTATTTGAAATTAAAAAATTACCTAATCAGAAACTCACAAAATTGGACAATTTTATTTTGAATTGAAGATTCTCGACATTGAATAATTTAAAATTTTAATTTTGAAAATAGAACAATTTATGTACATTTAATAAATAAACATGAATGTATTCTCTAGAATTTCGTATTATTCGTTATTCATAAAGTTTAATAATAGTTATAATATTCTTATCCATATTTTCGGTAAAAAAAACATTCGATTTCATTTAAAGCTGGTTGAAAGATCAGTTCAAAAAACAAGAAAGTATTACTGATAGGGTAGGTAGTATTACTGGTAGGGATGTGGCGACCCCATCGCCCGAGAGCTCCGGCTCTTGCAGTCAGCCGCGTTGCTTTGGGCTAACTCCCCAATGCAACGAATTATGCGGTTACGACACAAGTATCGCGCAGTGCCACCCACAATAGGCCTCTCTCGGATGGAGGCCATGGTTCAGTTGGGAGTGACAATAGGAACGAACCGAGGCGACGACCAGGCAATGACCCCGGACAAACGCGAGAACATCGATTTAAATGGTCGGACCAACTCAGGAGGGACCTTCTTACCTGTTGGCAAATAAGCTCACCGGCGCGGAGAGGATTCATGAAGAGGTTACATGACCGTTGGGGCAATATGCTCCCGGAATATGCTCATAAAACGCCTCAGTATTCAAGAGATCAGGTATCCTTCTTGCGAAAAAACGGATATGAAGCTCTTTATCAACAGGAAGAGGAGCAACATCCTCCAGCGAACATTCCACCCGTTCCAGCAAGACCACCTTTGCAGATAGCCGATAATGCCAACATGAGAAGTAGGAAATCTATCCACCAAAAAGTCTTCCTCAGGATGGACAAATTAGCTGAAGCTAATACTGCTCTCCGCGACTTGCTCCCCGAAGATGTTAATCTCTGGAATCGGAACTGTGTAGTTTACGAGAAGGCGGTTTCCCTGCTTAGTGACGATAGAAGTAACGATACTTCGGTACGTCTGAGTAAGACACGGGAGCGTATTGCACAGCTTCAGTTCAAAATTGAAACGGCGAGACGGAATGCATCAAATGTTCAGTGCGTGATTAGCTACATAACATCAAATAAAAAGTTCACTCCAAAAGTTAGGGCACTTGCTCGAAACTTGAGGAAAGCAAATCACACGCTGAACAAGTGTAAACTGTCGACCATCAAGCAACACTGGACGCAAAAAGTAAGATCTCTTTCAACAGCGAAACAGCGCCTTGAACGGCGAGTTAAGTGGATTCAGGAAAACTCCACCTTTTCTACTAATCCTTCCCGTCTGTTCAATAAAGCGTCATGTGTACTTAAAAATCCGCCCAGTCGAGAAGAGATTCAAGTCTTCTGGGAGCAAGTATATGGAGATACTTATCAGCTAAATGAAGACGCTTCTGATATATCACTCTTTCGTAACTTTTGCCAAAGGCAAAGGTTACAAGGTCCAGAGGAAGAGTGTCCACTAATTACTGCTGAAGAAGTGAAGAAAGTTATCGCTAGAACTAAGAACTTTTCGGCGCCAGGGCCAGATAAAATCAACAACTTTTGGTGGAAGAAGTTTACTTCTACGCACCAACATCTAGCTCGTATATTTACTACTTTCTTAAAGGGAGAACAACCCGTCCCGCAGTGGCTAGTGGAAGGACGCGAAGGTATTGATCCCTAAGGCCGGAGATTTGTCATGACCAAAGAACTACAGGCCCATAGCTTGTTTAAACACCAGCTACAAGCTATTCACTGGCATCCTCAAAGAGAGGATATTGACATCTATCGAGGCGGTATGGAGTGCAATAGTCGAACAACGTGGATGCAAGAGAGGGCTGGCAGGTTGCAGGGAGAACCTGTTAATAGACAGGTGTATTACCCAGGACTCGATCAGGTATCGACGCAATCTGTCCATGGCTTGGATTGATTACCGTAAGGCATTCGATAAGACCAACCATGAGCTTCTTATCAAGCTCCTTGAGTGCATGGAGGTGCATCCAAAAATAGTGAGATGCATAAAAGAGCTTATGCTCTTGTGGCGGACAAGATTTGTCATAACATCTGACAAAAGACAAGTGACTACAAGCTTTGTCACATATAAGAGGGGGGTCTTTCAAGGAGACTCTCTAAGTCCGATACTTTTTTGCATCTCCCTCTTGCCTCTATCTATTGTGCTCCGAAGCAAAAGCTCTGGATACCTATGTGGTCCGCCGAACAGAAGAGAATATAAGGTTAACCACCTTTTATACCTGGACGACCTTAAACTCTTTGCTTCCTCAAAAAAGGACCTTAACGTCCTTGTGGATGCTGTAAATAGGTATTCTAAAGCGATTGGCATGAGCTTCGGACTGGACAAGTGTGCCTGCGTTCACCTACACCAAGGAAGACTAGAAACTACATCATCCAGTGACGATCAGGATGTTCAACTCATAGGCGGAAATACCATTCAACATCTTGGTATTGGAGAAACATATACATATCTTGGAATACCGCAAGCGGAAACCCAAAATGTGCATAACTTGAAAACGGACCTTGGAAAAAGGTATCACCAAATTCTCAGAAAAATTTGGGCTTCCGAATTATCTGGAAAGAATAAGATCCAGGCGACCAATATGCTGGCCGTTCCTATACTGCTCTACACGTTTGGTGCAGTAAAATGGAACGTCGATGAGTTAAAACAACTTGATCGAAGCACACGCAAGATGATGACAAAACAACGAAGTCTTCATCCTAGATCTTCCGTACCTCGAATATATCTCCCTCGTGATAAAGGGGGTAGAGGATTGCTAAGCTGAGAGTGTCTTCATCGAAGAACGGTTCTGGCTACAGCCTGTTCAGTTCTAAAAAGCACGGATTCCCTTATGCGACTCGTACATCAACATGAAGTCGCCAATGCTGCGGTGTTTCTATACCATGCAGCAGATAGGGCCGCAGAGGAGCTTGACCTCCCATTTAATTCCAGCGACATTACACATGGCCTAGCATCACTAACACCTCTGGTGCTCAAAAGTCGTATACAGGAAGCAGAACATACGCTCCTACTAAGAGAACATGCTGAGAAACCCCTCCATGGTAAGTTCTACGGCATCCTACGTAGAGAAGAGCTCTCGATGGGTCTGTCCAACATGTTTCTCAAGTCTGCTGGATTGAGATCGGAGACCGAGGGATTTCTTTTTGCCTGTCAAGACGGCGTCATAGACACCTTAGTTTACCGCGAGCGCATAATGAATGTACCTGTACACGATACCAACTGCCGAGCGTGCAAGCAAGAGCCCGAAACACTTGGACATGTTCTCAGTGGATGCTCTAAATATGCAAGCTGCGCGTACATAGAGATACACAATGCAGCTCTAAAAGTAATATATTACCATCTTAGGCATTTCTATGGTGTTGATCTATTGCCCGTCTTGCCATACGCCCAGGGGGAACTCGAGTCAGTTGTGGAGAATGATCAGTGTAAGATCTACTGGAATTTCTCATTCTCCACCACTCAACGTATCAGTGCTACGAAGCCTGACATTGTCCTCCAAGATCTGAGGAACAAGATCATTTACGTGATTGAATTCTCGGCACCAGCCGATGGTAATATCACGGCAAAGAAGGGACAAAAACGGGCGAAATATCAAGCACTTCTTTTCGAGCTGAGTAGGCTGTACCAAGGCTACAAAGTCCATCTTATGATTCTCATAATCGGCTGCCTTGGAGGTATAAAAGCTTCATTTATTAGCCAACTCAACAAGATTCCGGCTTGCCAGCGTCACGCTCATTTCATCGCGAACCGGATGCAAAAGGCTGTTCTCCTGGGATCACTCCATCTGGTCCGTCAACAGTGTTCCTCTTAAATTCCGAAAAGATTGGTAGCTCTAAAAAAGTATCCAGAGGTGAA
Organism: Andricus quercusramuli; assembly: GCA_932178445.1. Lineage (NCBI taxonomy): Eukaryota > Metazoa > Arthropoda > Insecta > Hymenoptera > Cynipidae > Andricus > Andricus quercusramuli. Next base: position 77,719 of record CAKNXH010061852.1, on the reverse strand, counting down.
ACCTTCATCTCCAACTGTCTTGTCTGCCGCGTAAGGTCATCCGCGGCTAGAGACCTGACTCCAAGGAACAGTGTGGCCCGATGTTATCACGCGTAAATTTCCCGCTCTTGCTTACCTTCTAGGACAGAAGGAGCAGAAGCGGATGACGTACACGTTCCAGTAGCTTTGGGATTGGTTTTATTTGGAATCATGATCGAAGCTTCCGGAGCCTACAACTTCTCATAATAATATATATATTATATATATATATTATTATATATGATAATAATAAAAATAATAATAATCGATATACATAAAAAACTTGCCCTAAACCTAGGACTCTTAACAGAATGGATGCCTTTGTATAGATACATTCCAATGCTCGTTTTAGAAAACGAAGATTACATCTTATATTGGGATGTTACTATCCAGATTCCATACTGATCATTACATCCGAGCCAATCGACCCGACATCGTGATGCGAGAAAAAAAAGGTGGAAGAGTCTACATCATCGACATTGCTTGTCCACTTAACCGAAATTTGCAGGCAACCTATAGTCCTCTACAACCAAGATTCATAAGTATAGCGAGCTAAGGCATGAAGTGAAGACAATATGGAGGAATGTGAAACATGCATCTATTCATCCTATTGTGATTTCGGCTACAGGCAATGTGCACGCAAGATGCACTGAACATCTTGAACATTTAGGAGTCATTAGGGTACTGGCAGCAGCTCAGAAGGCAGTTTTATTGAACACCTGTCGCATTTTAAGAAATTTTCTAGACCATCAGGAACCAAGTGACTAAAAATCTGTTGAGTAGCAGGTGGTAGCTCTAAGAAATCATCCAGAGGCGACTGTTGTCACCTCCAACGATTGTGGCCACTGTTTATGGATAACAGCAGTAAAATACGAAATCCAAACTACACTATGCTTCTAATTTTGTACCTACAACATTAGCGCAAAAGATTTCAGACATCGTATTATATTAACTTCTAACATCCTTATACATCAGTCACTTGACTTTCCGTGGTTATGATGGAAAACCGGGTTCACCGGAGAACAAGATTAGAAAAAAAAACAATAATAATGGAGAGTCCTGAAGTTTGAATATTCAAAATTGACGAATTTTAAATTGAATGTCATTAACATTGAAGAATTTTCAGTTGTAAATCTTCAAAATTAAACTAATAAAAATATATTAAAAATAACATTAATTTAAAATATAAGTCCTAATGATGGAATAATTTGAAAATCTAAATTAAAAAATTCCAAAATTTGAATTTTAGCTCTTTAACACTGTAAATATTTGAATCGTTGATCTTTAAATTTCAAGATTTCTCATTAAAAATCTTTACGATTAAAAATGATAAAACTTGTATATTTCACAATTAAAAATCCTGTAATTTTAATGATTTACATTTGAAATTTCATCAATTTGGAAGATTTAAAATTCAAAAACTCCTGGCTTTTGATCTTCAAAATCATCACAATTTAAAAATTATTATTCATACATCTTTCGAAACTAAAGAATATTCAATTACAAATCTTAAAAATTGAAGAGCATTAAATTGCAAATCTTTCAAGCTCAAGAATTGTTCATTGTTAATCTTGAAAATTGAACTACATATTGAAAAAATGTTCAAAATTACATACCTTTGAAATATAAATCTTGAAAATTAAAAAAATTTCAACAATTACAAACTGAACTATTTCAAAAAAAATTTTGATAATACACGTTAAATAATGAAGATTCTTCGAATGAAAATCTTAAAAATTGAAGAATTTTCAATCGTAAAGCTTTAAAACTGAATTACATATTCAAAAAAATAACATTCAGAATTACATACCTTTGAAATATAAATCTTAAAAAATAAATAAGTTTTAGTTTCAAAATTCTTAAACATTGCATTGCAAATCTTTTAAAATTGAGAACATTCAAACTGCAAATTGTTAAGCTTGAATAATTGGAATTGTAAATCTTTAAATTTGTAGAATTTGTTGGAATTTCAATTTAAAAATTATGCGAGTTTTAAGTTTTACAGTTAAAAATGCTGTCATTGGAATGACTCACATTTCAAATTTCATCAATTTGGAAGATTTATAAGTGAAAAATCTTGATTTTTGGTCTTTAAAATCAGTACAACTCAAGAATTGTTATTTATACATCTTTCAAAATTGAAGAGTTTTCCATTGTAAATCTTCAGAATTGAAGAGTTTCAAATCGTCAAAATTGAAGAATTTTCCATTGTAAATCCTTAGAATTGAATTATTCGAAAAAAATGTTCTAAATTACATACCTTTAAAGTATAATTCTTGAAAATTGAATAATTTGTGATTCCAAATTTTTAGCATTCAAGAATTGTCAATTGTAACTCTTTAAAATTGAAAAACTTGGAATTTCAAAAATCAAAAAATTAATTATAATAATATTAATTATTTATATGTGATATTCCACAATAATTATAATTTCATTATTGAATAATATTTTGTAATAATTCCAATTTTTTATATTTCATTTGCCGTGAACGGCGTTCTCTTAAATCACAGCAGGTCTATTTCTGAGGTCCGTAATTTGAAGAGAGCCGTGTAACTGCCAGTTACGGCGTTTACCGAATTTAAGCATCCCAATCAACAACGTTAACTGCATTTTCAATCATTAATTAAGATTTTCAAACAATTTTTTCGCAAATATGAAAAGATCATATGCAAATTAGTCAAGAACAATAACAAAAAGTTAAGAAAATGCATTAGAATGCGCAATACACGCAAATAAAGATTCGAACAGTTTTTGACGATTTTCTCGGTTTCGTTCATTTTGCAGTTAACGGTGTTCTTCAGATTTCAACTAAATTCGAGGTCCATCTTAGATACTTAGCCAAGAACAGGTTTACGCAGACTTCTTTGTTTAAAGTACTACCTTATCTCTGGATAGATCGGATGGAGCAAGAGTACCTTCGATGTGAGATTCCCTTTAAATTGGTCAGACTTCTTGCCCAGATTCGTCTCATAGGAGTCGTTAGGGGTAGATTTTCTATAGGGAATCTCATTTTTAGATTTGTGACGGGGCAGCTCTGCTCAATCTGCAAACAGAGAGTGGAAGAGAACTCAATTCATCTTTTAGCGAAGTGCCCGATGTACAGAAACCTGAGATTGGATTGCTTTGGGTCATTGATAGATGTTACAGCCTCTGTTGTGTTCTGGATCGCATTATTAAATTCGCTGAATGAAGCAGAACTGTATCTCGTCGCTAGATACCTGTTCGATAATATATTTGTCTCGCGTTTCGCGCTCGATAATGTATTTACCTCGCGCTGCGCGATCGGTCTTTGTATTTCCTCTAAATTTGTGCACAGACCTTTTGAAATTAAAGGTCAAATCATCGACTACTGTAATTTGGTAATTGTGAATTCTCTTTTGTCAAAGCTCCTTCGGCTTTAACGAATACATTCTCATCACGTACCTCGTGCTTCGCACTCGATTTTGACTAAAATGCGAAATTTTCTACATTATATATTCAACATTATTATATCAAATGTATATTAAACTTATTTATGTACGTTGGCCTGTATGTACATGTATTTTTATAACAAATTTGTAGACCTATTTTGGTTGAACAACTTTTGTCTATTCATCCTTCTTCGTACCTTGCGTCGTTTTTCCAATTTTTTTTATTGTTCAGGTTATTTTTCACGATTAAAATAAAAATGATGATTCCTGTCAAAGAATGATTCATAAAAATGTGTAGCTCTTTTCTGAGTGAACAACTTTTGTTGATTCATCTTTTTTCTTATCTTGTATAGTTTGACCGCACAATGGAATTTTTGATTTTTCATTATTTTTTGTGCGAGAAAAATTTTACTTTTCGATTTTTCAAGAAAAATAAAAAAATGTTTTATAGCAATATTGTAATGTATTCAAAAAGAAACATTTTTCTCTTGACTTTTTTCATATCGTGCGTTGTTTGACTAAAAATGTTAATTTTAGTTTTTTTTTTAAATTTTTTAAATGCTATGACTGCGGTAATTTTTCTTCTATTGAAAAAAAAATCGTTGGAATATTTTGTTCGTCTTTTTGAGAACTATTAACATCAATCCATAGAATTTTTAAACATAAAAAAGTGTTCTCAAAAATTTTCAAAATGTACTCACTTTTTGAATTTTCATCGAAAGTGGCTGGCTGACGAACTTGACCTTTATTTTAGGACACTTAAAGAGTATACCAAAGCCCAATCCAATACGGTAATTCTTTTGAGAGTTATCGTGCTAACAAACTAAAAGTCTACATAATAAGAGACAGACAAACTAACAGACAGACATTTTTTGAGAACCTGTTTTTTGGGTCCAGGGGGTCTCAAAACGTGAGCATTTGACAAAAACGGGTAGGTAGGTCAAATTGATGACAATGTAAAAATGCGATTTGTGTCGAAAAAAATAACTGCCAATTTGAACGCTCAAAATTAAAGAATTTTAAACATTATGAACCTTCAATGTCTAATTATTCTAAAAACGTTAGAAGTAATCTAATTACTGAATTGAAACGTTAAATATTAAATAATTCCTTACTTCGTTCAAAAATAACAATGAATAACATGCAAATCAATTATATAGCATTTCTAGGACAAGGGAACAACTTCATGTTGAAGAAAATTTTATATAAGGTGTCGTGATGCTAACACGATAGAATGAATGAATGATAGATTATTATATATAATAATTCTGGTGTCGGTCTTATCACGAAAAACCTAAATTCCATGATTATGCATTCAATATTATTATATAAGGATATATGCCGTGTATGTAGTTTAAAATTCGATGTTTCATGTTACATGAGGTAGGTCGTTGTATCCATATTATGAATAAAAAAAGGAGACAAAAATATATGCCATCTATCGAGACCGGAAAATTGATGGAAATTGTGTTTCTACATGTTGAGAAACAATTCGTTTCAAGCTTCAGATAATCGCGATAAATAAGTTGTTTAAACTATCTTAATACTGCACCAGTTTAGATTGGTCACGCAAAGAAACAATTTTTATAAAACATCTATTTCGTAAGTCAAGTTTCAACATTCGTTGTCAAGGAGAATTTTCAAGTTTCATGATGCCTTCACATAGAACTTGTTTTCATAATTTTATTAAAAATTCGTTAAGACAGTCAACTTTTTTTCCGTGAAGGTAATACTCGTAAAAGTCCTTCACAAGTAAATTGAAGAAATATGTTTACCCTTCATATATGTATCTCACTATTTTGCAATAACCAAAAAATGTATAAAAATGTTTCACGATCTTCTGGAATGTGAGGGTAGTTTTAATTTCTCCTGGTCCATATTTTTCATAATTGCATTCGTCATATCCAGGAAGATTATACGATGTCGTAAAACCGGAAAGAGAATGAGTAGGAATATGAAATTCCTCTTTTGTAAAATCCCCTTCAGGCGAAAATCACTTTGCTCAAAAATGTGTGAGAGTATGGATAATTCCCAGTCCCAATCAATCTTTTATTATATTCTCTTTGTAGGGAATTTCAAAGACGTTGCCATGACGATAATTCAATGTAAAATTAGAAAAGCTCCATGAAATTCTGGTAATATAATATCCATAATTATGAATTTGAATATGAATGAGTAATTACAATGTATCATAATTATTTACTGAATTGCAAAATAAGAAATTTAATATTGAAAATCAATATTTGCACAATAATGTAACAGACAATTTTTTTAAAAGGGCATAGACGTCATAATGAAAATATATAAGAGAACGATCAAATATTTCGTAATATTAAAAAGGGTGGAAAGCGAAAAGAATATTTTTGAAGTTTTTACACGTGAAATTTTCAAAGAATGTACAGTGTCAATTTAGATAGTCTCAAAGTTTAAAATCAAGCTTGAAATTTTAAAAAACTAAAGAATCGTAAAGTATATAAGACAAAAACTAACCTTCATATTGAAGATTTCAAAATTTAATAATTAAAATTTTAGAGCACTAAAACATGTATGGTACAAATGATAAATAATAGTATTAATATTAGTTCAGGAGCGCAGACAGCTTAGGAGCTGATAAACCACATCCCATACACTACGGCGGACCCCATCTGAGTAAAAACGAACCAAACGCTGCTTAACTTTGGTTATCAAACGAGAAGCCTTGAAAAAATCCATCTATATTATAGGTATAACGTTAATAACTATATATTATTATTTTATGAAAGCTCCTATTTAGCTATGATGTAATTTATGAATTAAGTAGTTATATTTTAGAAATGAACAAAAAATTTAACGTCCAGTTTCGAGAGCAGAGTTTTAGGGACGTCTGAATCTTCAACCCAATGTTTAACTAACTCTTTCCTTGCACGATCATTGAAGAGTTTTAACGAGAAAGTACCAAAAGCTTTATTTAAAGCTCTAAAAAATTTCCTCAAACCAGTCACTATAGAGACAGTTTTTAATAGAAGTCACGTGTTGCCCATGAAAAGTTGACCATTAATATTATTATCGAGGTCTGAGAAAAAGAATTTTAAGCCTTATTGCACCTATATATAATTCTTTTAATGTTCGATTAATCCAATATCTCAACTTTTAAATATATCTGCTTCAAAAGTGTAAAAATATTCCTATGGCAAAACTACTTTCACATATATTTATATTTGTATAATGTATATAATTCTCTACACCTGCCTGAAAGCCAGCAAAAGATATCACGTTACAATGAATCCTTTTGATGGAAAGGTCAAATCGGTACTGCCATCGTTAATAAATTAAAAAATTAAAAACAAAATTATTTCGAAATGTGAGATGCCTTCGTAATAATTATACCCATATATCATGATTATAGGGAAAACCAGTACTAGGTGGATATCAGTACGAACTTAATAATGGAAAAACCAACTGAGTTTTTAAGAAAAAATTCTGTAGTATTTTTCACTAGTAGCAATATTTAAATCGAATTTTATAATCAACCTTTGTACCAATAATTTTCTATTTTTAATTGAAAAATTGAAAAATGTCTTTTGACATGGCGATGAAAATTTTGTCCGCTGACAAAGTATCATCTTTTGAGTAATTCAATTTCTTGCAATTTGTTTCTCTGGTTCCTTCAATTATTTAAACTTTTGGATTCAAAACTGCAAACTGATTATCTCTTAATTTTCATCGAAAATATATTTTATTTATTTGTATGAGAGGTTTCATTCGGTACGAGATGAATACATTCTTGTCAGATTAGACTTGAGTACAAAAATAATATTTCTACAAATGTGTACACAATGTCCCTCGACAACTGATCGGAAAGGATTAAAATTGGAACATTTTCTTCCTACCAGAAAAGTACCATCTGAATAAAATTTTAATTTGTTATAAAGCATGAAATATAAGATAAATGGCTCATACAGTTCACGTGATGCTATTGTTATCTTTAAAAAAATGTTCCAACTTGTTCTTTGTCTTTTCCACTTGTTCATGAATTATCAACATTAGGACTGAACAAATTTTTTCATCCATCTCGCACTGATTTCCATTATTCACACTTAAAGAGATATTTATTTTCGATACTTTAATCTACTTATCTCCATTCGGTATTTGACTTCTCATTTCACTTTCGCACTCCCAGTCCTTTTCACGGATTTGGTAGTTATTATTCCAATAAAAGTGAAAGTGTTGAAAAATTTCTAAGTGAAAGGGAAGAAGACACTCTCCTGTTCATGTATAAGACGAGAAATGTATTTATATGAGCGACTTAAAAATTGTACTTGTTCTTTCAGCTCGAAAAGTCATAAATTATAAATTTCAAATAAGTCATGCATTGATAAATAACCACAAATCAACATTTATTTTCCAGCAAGAAAATTGAAACTTTTTTTTTGCAAAGACGTAACAGAAAAATTTGCAATTTTGTAATCTAGAATGTTTTTATATTACTAAAAACCGCATTATGAGTTTTTCTGATTATTATCAGTTCTGAATCAGCTTCCGGAATGAACTTCCTACTTTAACTTGTTCGATTTTTTTATAATTATAATTCTCTGTGTTCCTAGTGAAAAAATTACGTTTGTGTTCGGTACGCTACCAAATTCCTAAATATAGTTTTATATGACATCAATACAGATTTCAATAGGAAAAAGTATTTCCTTTATAGTTTTAGTGTCATTTTTAATATTTCAACTATTTCTTTCACTTTTAACTTTGACTATACTATACAAATTTTCCATAATAACAATATTTTAATTTTATAATAGGTACATTATTACTCTGATAAAGTTTTACGCTAGGTACATATATATTTTCTCTGTAAAAACAACATTCTTTCTCAATTTATGTACATTCGTTTCAAAGAATAATTGAAAAGACAAAAAAAATGGAACACCAAACATACCTTTAACTTATAAAAACGCGAAGCTGTTCCAAGAATATTAGTATTTTCAACCCATTATTTTTTTACTACATTATTCAATTAAAATCAAGAAAATAAATTGGATGCCATCGAATTCTGTTGGATTAATTTAAATGTCCTTAAATTAACGGAGCATCGGAGACTGCTGTCTGAAAATCGTAGTTCCAGAAAATTAGCCACTTATCGTTTCGGACAACTGACTCTATCTCCTTTGGAGTGTTCGGCAGGACAGGGTCGCGACCAACATTGTAAGAGCGACAAAGATAAAGCGCTCTTAGGTTCGCATTATGTCTGTAGATATACGCGTCGTTCCCGCGCGGGTGGGACACCCCGATAGTATGTGTTCTAGGTACTCAGCGTGTGTATGACACGCTCTGCATCTATCACTGGGAACTTCTTCACATAAAATGCGGTCACGGTATGCTAAGGTGGGAATGACACCATCGATGCATGCGAAAATAAAACCCTCTGTACCTGAATGAAGCCCTGATGATCTGAGGAAAGCAAAAGTTTGCTCCTTCGAGAAGGACTGTTTTTCTACATTCCAGGGAAAGTTTCCGTGCATTTTCTTGTCTTGCTTTCTTCACTTTGGCTTTTAGAAGTGAAACATCTAGATGGAGTAATGCGCTTTCCTCACTTCTGATGGTAAAATTCAGGCCAAGGATCTCGGCCGCTTGCTCCACGGCTTTTTAAAGGAACGCTCCTTCGCCAATCATCTCGTGATTCCTGACCATTTCTAGGAGAGGATCTCTGACATTCGCAACGATGTAAGCTGCACTTAGAATAATTCGGTCATGAAGACACTGGAGATTCAGACGTCCGCGTCCGCCTTGACGACATGAAATGTATAATCGCGGAACTGACAAATTGATAGGCAAGCTTTTATGCATATGTGACGTGCGCCGAAGAAAGGGGGCTTACTCTCAAAAAATCGAAATCGAGGTTTTTACACCTTTCAATAGTTTTTGAGTTGCTCTTTTTAATGAAACCATTGAAAACAATTTCCGAGCGTTATTATTGCTAATAATTAAGTTGATAAGTACCCGAGAAATCGTGCTTTCGCTCGAGAGCCCGAGATCCCGTGAAACACCTCCCACCACTCACCACTACATCTCCGCGTCTCATCTATACCCCGTCCGTGAGCAGCGCCGCTACATGCGTGAGAATTTAGTGGCAAGTGGAGACGGAAGATTTCCTTAGTCTTCCCTCTCTCCTAAAAGTCGCGTCTATCGGGTCGACTTCGACCGCTCGTCCTGGAAAATCTTGCTTTTCAGAGTAAGCCCCCTTTCTTCGGCGCACGTCACATATGTATGATCTTACGTGTGGTGATATCAAGGGCCTCAAACTCGTTCTTCGTCCATTGAACCACCCCAAACAAGTAGAGTAGAACCGGGATGACAAACATGTTAGTCGCAGACACCTTATTCAACGCCGACTGATTGAAAGACCAAATCTGTCGGAGAAGATGCTTGTATCTGCTTCGGAGATACTCCTTCACTGATGTTACGTCCTAAATGTGACTTTGACGCACGCCCAGGTATGTATAGGTATCTCTAATATTGAGATGTCTAATAACACTTATATCCACAAGCTCAGGGTCCTTTGGAGCGCCAGTGATCTTTCCTTCCTTTAGATTAATTGTAGCACACTTGTCCGAACCAAAATTTATCCTAATCTCTTCTGTGTACTTCTTGACAATATTTTCAGCATTTTGAAGTTTTGGTTAACCAGAGGCATAGGTCTTCAGGTCATCCATATAAAATACATGAGTGACAATGGCGCAGAGCACCCAACAATGGGTCGGCAAACAATGCCGATCATCCTAGAATTCGGGGTGCTGAAAATAATTTAGATGGAAACACGACGACGAACCGGCGAAACGCTCACATTGAGTGGACGAAGCACCTCAAGGATGACTTGCTAGACTGCTACGATGCCAGCATTATCGGTGTTCTAAGAGGCTTTATGGCGCGTATGCATGCTCTGTGGTGCCAGAAACACCCAGAGCTTCAGCACGTTTCGCATTAGTCTTTGCGAAATATACCCGATTACCTCCGGAAAAATGGATATGTACGCGGAACGCTTCTCGGTGGCTGATTAATCAAGCTGCAGATGAAGATGAGGAAGCGACATTAAGACCAACCGCAGAAAGCAGGCACCTTCAGCGAGATGATCGCGATTTTATGACCAGGCGGAGCATAAACATGCATCCTCCTAAGCCCCAAGATCTGACTGGAATGGATGCCTCCCTTCGTGGAGACATCTCGCAAGAGTCGGACCTCTGGACCATCCGTTGCTCAGTTTATGGTGCTGTGAGAGCTTTGGTTGATTCAAGTCGAAGCCTAAAACCGACGATGGATTAAAGGACCAAAATACGCTTACATCAACTGAACAAGAAGATTGGATGGGCAAGAAAGAATGCGTCCCGTGATTTATGTGTGATTGACTGCATAACATCTGGTAGACTGTTCACGGAAACGGTTCGAAAGTTTGCCCAAAAACTAAGGATCTTGAATCACACACTAAACAAGTCAAAGCTGCTGACAATCAAGCAGCATATTGTTGACAAAATACGGCTGTTATCTGATGCAAGGGGGAGAGTACAGAAGAGACAGAGATGGATCAGAGAGAATAAACAGTTTCTGGCTGACCCATCGCGCCTCTTCAGCGATCTTCGAGTTTCTGTAAAAAATCCACCCAAGACCAAGGAGGTAGGGACTTTTTGGAGAGAGGTATATAGGATTTCGAAAACACTAAAGTTGACAGAAGATATTGACAATATCATCCGCTTTAAGGATTTTTGCGACAACCTCATGAAATCTGAGGAGGAATGTCCATCAATCACTGCCGAAGAGGTGAAAAAAGCACTCCGAGGCACGAAGAACTTTTCCGGTGCTGGACCATTTTGTATCAAGAACTTCTGGTGGAAGAAGTTTACTTTTACACACCATGATTTAGCCTGCAGATTCACCTCATATTCAGAGTCGGAGATGCCCATTCCGCAGTGGCGGGTTTCAGTACGCACTGTACTCCTGCCGAAAAGAAGCAACTTGTCCAAACCAAAGAATTACAGGCCAATAACTTGTTTGAACACACTCTATACGATCTTTACAGCTGTCCTAACAGGATTGTTCGACGTATTGAGCATGTGTGGCGAGAGATGTACGAACCGCGTGGCTTGAAATAAGGTGTAGCAGGCTGTCGAGAGAACCTGCTAATTGTCCGGTGTGTCTGTAAAGACGCTGCAGCCGATCAGCGCATCCTGTCAATGGCCTGGATTGACTACCGGAAAGCTTTCGATTCAACCTCTCATAGACTTATGATCTGTCTGTTGGAAAGCTTAAAGGTGCATTCGCACATAGTAAGATGCACAAAAAGATTGATGCCTCTTTGCAAAACTAGATTTACTATCGCATCTAGAAATTATCCTGTGCCAACGAACAACGTCACCTTCCAGAAGGGCGTCTTTCAGGGTGATACCATAAGCCCTTTGCTTTTTCGCATCACACTTCTACCTCTATCTCTCGCAGTGCGAAATTCTCCTGGACACCTCTGTGGCGACAATAATCAGCGCGAGCATAAGGTATGAATATTGTCAAGAACTACACAGGAGAGATTGGGATGAACTTTGGTTTGGACAAGTGTGCTAAAATTCATCTGAAGAAAGGAAAGATTACTAGCGTTCCCAAGGACCCTGAGCTTGTGGATATAAGTGTTATTAGACATCTTAATACTGGAGATACCTATACATACCTGGGTGTGCCTCAAAGCCGCATTCAGGACGTAACATCAGTCAAGGAATCTCTCCGAAGCAGATACAAGCATCTTCTTCTACAGATTTGTTCTTCCAATCTGTCGACGTTGAACAAGATATCTGTGAATAACATGCTTGCCATCCCGGTTCTACTCTACTCCTTTGGGATGGATCAATGGACAAAGAACGAGCTTAAGGCCTTTGATGTCACTACACGTAAGATCATACATATGCATAAAAGCTTGCATATCAATTCGTCAGTTCCGCGATTATACATTTCACGCCGTCAAGGTGGACGCGGACTTCTGAATCTCCAGTGTCTTCATAACTGAATTGTTCAAAGTACAGCTTACATTGTTGCGAGTGGCAGAGATCCTCTCTTAAAAATTGTCAGGAACCACTAGATTATTGGCGGAGGAGCGTTCCTTCACAAAGCCGCAGAGTAAGCGGTCGAGACCCTTGGTTTGAATTTAACATCAGAAGTGAGGAAAGTGCGTTACTCCATCTAGATGCTTCACTTCTGAAAGCCGAAGTGAAAGAAGCAAAGGTTGGAAAATTTCGTCAACAGCTACTTGAGAATGAAATGCACGGAAATTTTCACAAAAATGTAGAAAAACAGTCCTTGTCGAAGGAGCAAACTTTTGCTTTCCTGAGATCATCAGGGCTTAATTCACGCTGATTACCTAGAACACATACTATCGGGGTGTCCCACCCACGCGGGAACGACGCGTATATGTACAGACATAATGCGGCCCTAAGAGTTCTTTATTACCATCTTTATCGCTCTTACAATGTTGGTCGCGACCCTGTCCTGCCGAACGCTCCAAGGGAGATAGAGTCAATTGTCCAAATAACGAGAAGTGCCAAATTTTCTGGAACTATACAATTTTCGGATGGCAGCCTCCATTGCACACTCGAGGACTGACATCGTTCTCCAAGACTTGGAGAAACGAAATATATTCCTGATCGAATTCTCGACTCCATCTGAAGACAACATCACTGCCAAGGAGAAAGAAAAGGAGGAGAGGTATCAAGACCTCAAAAAAGAGCTGCAAGGACTGTACCCAAAATATTCGGTACAAGTAATTGTCCTTGTGATAGGTTCTTTCGGAGTTGCGAAGCTATCACTGCTTCGTAACCTTAAAGCCATACCCGCAAACGAAAAATATGACCAGGCACTTGCGAGATGGATGCAGAAAGCTGTCATCCTTGGGTGGCTTCGTGTCCTCAATACACACGAGGGTTCTGCCGGCCTGCCGTTCTGATTCCATCACGCCATGTGACCATCCATGTCACGGTTGTGAGTCGTGGTCATAAGTGTGATTTACCGCGGTTCTACTGGGAGCTGGTGTAATTTTTTTTGATGGCAGTTACTCTCAGTGGGACCCAGCG